>VUQG01019661.1:15243-50359 GCA_015106755.1 Etia nguti | reverse complement strand
AAGAGGGCAAAAAAGTGGTGGAGTGCATGGCCATTAACATCTTTGCAACCAACATTAACAAGTGCACTCCCTTATTTATTAATATTTAAAGCCCCAGATAACATCTGTTTTCTGCTCCATGTCTTGTCCCTGATGGATTTATCTCACCTGGGCTGTACACAGCTTCATAAGTAAAACATAACTATTATGTAATCGAGAATATTGAATGCAAAATAAGCTCTGCCCTTGGACTGCCACAGCATAAGTTAACAAGCTGTATTAGGTGAGCAAAGGGAGGGTCTCTTTACAAGGTTGAATATGCACATCAGGGTTGAACACGTTCATAAAAACACACAAATAAAGGCTAACACGCGTAAAATTTAATGTCTCTGTTCTATCCGTGCATGCCATGTTAACGTTAAGCCACAACTCTGTCATTTACTCACTATGCTCTGGCTTAGGGGAGCCACTGAGAGATTTATGTTTCTTCTTTATTTTCCCATACCACCACACTCTGGGCCTTTCCTCTCACGCAGTGTTATATACTGTCCAGTCAAAACAAGGGAAAAAATGTCACGAAAACAAAAGGTTGTGTTTTGGAGCAGAACCAGACCATTCAAGCCTGTAAATGGGTTTTAAGCCACCCATTGAGGTACCCCAGCATGAAGGAGCCCTTATGTCTATTCCACACTAGGGTGGAGAAAGAACAGTAAAGAAAAAATGTACAAGACAACAGATAAAACCCAAGATGAGGGAGCATGTAACAATGACATTGCCCTTCAGGAAGGTCCTTAACCTGGTCCATTGAGGCAGTACTAAGTCGCTAATGCGCACTGTATGAAAAATGTAAGTGGCTTAAATTGCATTAGATTAAGGCGGTCATGAGGCGAATAAGTGACAGAATAAAACAATAAGTCTCAAAGGGAGAAGCACCAGCAGAGGAAAAAAAGCATGTAGCATGTCACTTTAGTCCTTAGGCCTGCTGCTGGCTCCACGCTGCCGACAGCCAGTTGGACACGCGCCACAGCCAGGTGTAGGGGATTTTATGCTTGTTACCTTGTCCTCTGTGTGAATATTGAGTTAAATTACAATCCTATAACCTCAAATGTGGTCTTGCGACTTTGTTTTTTTTTATTTATTTAATTTATTTACTGTAACGCTATGGCAATTTGTATTACCGTAGCGCTATGTGGCCGCGACAAACCTGAAAATGGATCAAAGTGCTGCACTGCATTTCTCTTTCCACCACTTTCAGGTTTGTTTTTTTTTTCTTTTTTCCAGTGCCACATAGAAATGTGCTTGGTAAAGCTCTCTAACACAGCAAATCAAGAGTTTTCTTTGTCCCCTGCTGTGTCCCTTGATCCCAAACTACCATTCAGCACACCTTATAGCAGAACTTTGTGTGTAAGTGCAGCAGCTGCTTCTCAGCACAGTCGTATTTCCCATTATGTGTGTCCTCAACCCTGCGCACCTCACATCTGACCTAGAGCAGCACCATGCGGTTCTGTAATGTACACAATTAGACATTCATCGCTGCATTTCACAATTAAATAGTTTCTCAAAAAGATCAAACGTACACATTGAGAGAATACTGCATTACACAGGCACGGTGTGTGCACACATTTCTCACTCGCATCATTTGGAATGATCTCTAACTGAGACTAAAATGGTGAAAAAATAGCAACCCATAACTCACAAGACTAATAAAGTCAAGTCTCAAAACAGAAACCAGTATGGTAGCTAATTAGAGTAAAGACCCAGAAGCATAATTTATTGCACAGCTTATCACAACTTGCTGTTTCTTCTCTTTTTTTAACCATCATAGTGCAGCAAACTTTTGTAGAGCAGCTCCCATATTCATGGAAAACTTCTCAGAAAATGATTAGTATGGTCAGCGGCTCATTTTAGGAAAAAAAAAACGTATTTAAATATAAATTTCAGAGGGGGTTTTTCCCATTACACAGCAAATCAAAAGTGCTACAGACATTTTTTTTAAGTTAGCTCAAGGATCATTTTAACCGAATGGTAAAACACAAGAATTATTCAAACATGAAGCTATAAGGAGTATATTTTAATACATTTTTGATAATATTGTATTAAGAGAAGAGAAATGTTTGGTAGAGGAACGGAGAATAAAGACGCTTCAGTAAAGTAGGCCAAGTACTGGATGCTCCAGCTCACCTTGGGGCTTTGTGTACTTCAGTGGAAGCTCATAAAACGGTGCAATGGAAGCCCCGGGCCAACCAAAAATTTCCTATCCACAGAAACAAAACTCTAATTCATATGTAACATGTACAAGTCATGATGTAAATAAATAATGACTGATACCACGCAGCTATTAAGCATGAGAAAAAAGACATGCGGTGGAAAAAACTAGTTTCAATGCAATTGAACAATGCAATTATCATTAACATATTCCCACTGGAATGCATCTGTAGAGGCTTTACTATCCTGTTTTATCTCAATATTGACTTTTCTGATTACACTCTCTAAAGACATCATTATACAAGGAAAATAACTAAATCTAATGAGTCAATATAAAAACATGGGATTGATCAAATAGATTTTGAATCGGTGTCGTTCATCTAAAAGAGTTTTAAGCCATGTGTATAGACTACAACAACACAATCAGCAAATTAGACCGAAAAATATAAAATTAGAATTGGTTATTATCATTAATTCATCTCCAAGTGGGATGGCTTTAGTTTGGTTCATTGGCCAGTTCCACTTGATGTCTGAAATGATCCTTTCCTAATGATCTCCTCATAATGTTCTGAAAGACAAAAGCAATCATAGACTGTTTCCTCTAGATGCAGAAAGTGTTTTCCAAAATTTAAACTGGTAATGCTGGAATTAATATGAAGGATGTGCTGGCTACTGAATAGGCATAAGGCTTGCTTTTAGGGAATAATACACTGCTTTGATTATGCAACACTTTATTACCACTGGGAGCAAAATCTCAAAGGGGAAATGAAGGCTCAACTGCGCAAAAAAAGACAGCAAGAGGATGGCGCTTTTGTTTTCCCCAGGTAACAGAAATGTCAGATGGGGAAAAAACCTGAGTAATACTGGAAACTCTAAATAGCAAAAGAAAAAGAACAAGTGGATTTCATAGGAGCCAAAAAAAGGCAAAGAGAGAGAACTGTACTGAAATTTCTCATACAACAAAACTTTTGCAGACAAAACAAAAACAAAATCCAACTATATTAAAATATGAGGAAGACTAAACCATTTTTACACACTTTTTAGAGCAGGTGTGATTTGTTCCAAAGCCATGTGGCTGCCTGTGAGAAGGCTCCTCAGAGCTCTGTCTTAACTTCTGATTTGGATAGGCTGAGCCCTCCTCTGCCCATGTTTACTGCAGGCCTGGCTGCCTTTTATGCTACAATACTGGCCAGCAGTTGTCCTTTTCAGTGCTGTCTGTCTGTTCATGATCTCTGCCTCTTCTGTGGTTTTACTGTTTGCATGCTTCCCTTTTTTTGGTGTTGTTTGGCCTCTGTGGCTGTCTCATAATTGCTCTTGCTTTGGGTCACTACAGCTGTGGGTAAGAAGTCAGCTCACATCAGTTTTATTTATATAAGCGTACATCACGTATCACAAGTTTGCTTCGAGGTGCTTCAGAATCGGTACAGCGTGAATGTTGAATGTCAGAATCACAATCCTTTTTTAATCTAATCTAATTATGCTGTGGTTGCATATATTTCCCAATTTATATCCAGAAGTTTGAAAATTGTAATGGCTTGAGGTTCTTTTTATTATTTTGTGAATTCTGTACCTTGTGTGTGCCAATTTCTATTTGTCTTGCATCCTTTGTTTTGGTGTCATCTGTTCACCTTCCCATAGTCATGCCTCATGCCCCTGCCCCTGGCTTTCACGCACAGTAAACTCTGTGTATAGATGCACTTTTCTATTTTCCTTAACCTCTCCTAGGTTATCTTTGTGCTCACTGCAGTCCAACCTTCCAACTCTTTACAGATATCCCAGAAACTGCAGTTCCTTGAGTGGCCTCCTGATGGTGGCTCCAAAAGTGAGTAAATCTTGGAATAGATTTCCATGTCGCCTAACTTTACAGCAGATATAAATATGTTTACACCACGGTACCAAAATGATTCAGGCTTTATAGCTAATTTACTCCTTCAGCTGTATGGGGTGTGATTTTAAAGTTATGGCCAGTGTGAATAGGATGCAGCTGTAGCCGGCAGCTGTCTGCCTGGCGTCACCCGCATCAATTCAAGTCACTGCACTGGACCTCTCAAACTGTGTTTGAGGTGTTGGTGCTTTTTGGAGCATTTTTAATCGAATTACCTGGCAAATAAAATTGTTTGCTGTGTGGTTTACTGCACTAACAGGATTTCTAAGAAATTTTGCTCCTATTTTCCCTTTTTTGGAAAGTGAATTTTTAGGAGCTTATTTTTCTTATTATGTTATGTAGCACTAATTAGCAGGTGTTTGTATTAGTATGATGCAAGCAGTCTTTGGATCTTTGGATAGTGTTAGCTTATGTAAAGCTTTTGTATGGCTGCCTGCATAAAGATGACATTAAACACGGATGCTTTAAAAAGGCTGATATATTTATCTAATGATCAAAAAGGGCTCTCTGTTATTTTGTTACCACTGATATAGAAAAATCCTCTATAGCTACTGGAGCCATTTTTTGGCAGCAGTGTGCTGGCAACAAGCAGGAAAGAAAGAGCCCAATAAAGCAGTCTTATGAGACTAAAACCACTGTGGCGAGTCTATTCAAGGTACAGTGTTACTATCAGAGTCGCCCTGTGTATTACAACCTTTAAACTATGTAAAAAAACATTCTCGTTCACACCAGCACTGCCACAAGCCGAACACATCTCTCAGCACTCATCTAATTATGGGGGTCAGTCAGCACTGCAGAAGGAAGTGGAAAACTTGACAGATTTGCATTCATGTCATGAGTGGAGTTCAGATCATTTGCAAAGCCATCAACTGGATGTCCTTTCATATCTGAAGTCTCTGCTGTCCTATCACTCCTACACACTGGGGATCTTAATGATGGCTCTCTTATTTGCAGTTATTTCAGGAAATTCAATGACTTACTTGCTGGGGTCATGAGCAAAATGAACAAGACAAGCATCTTTGAAGATTATGATAATGGAAACGGAGGGCAAAATTGGAATTGTTTTAAAATTCACCCGCACGTTCCACATCTTATTATCCTTCCACTTGGCAGTCACCCATTTTCAAAGGCGTGATAAAAATACACATTAGGTACATTCACTGCAAGTGCTATGCAGCAGAGAATTTTATGGTCTGTACTGTCTGGCATTTCAAGATGAGAAAAATAAACACTCTTCACAGGAAAAACTTAAAGACGGGAATCACAGATCTACAGGGAAGACGAATGTTAGTCCATCCACAAAATAGTCATTAGGGTTTACTCAGCACGGCAAATGACATGCAGTCCTACATCATATAATTTACTCTGTTTTTTTGATGCTCAATGCTACAAATGGATATATTGAGAAGAAAATTGAAACCTTCCGTTCTTGGTGCAAGATTGACTATTCAGTGCTTGATACAGCACTGAACTAAGGACCAGATGGTACCGACTAAAACATACTTTAAGAGGGAGGATGTTGTTTCAAAAGGCAAACTCATGCAAATCAGGTCTTCAGTGAAGCTGTTGACTCATGCAATTTCACAGTGTTTACCAATAACAAATTGGAATGGAACATTAATAGTGCTTTCTGAGCAAAACGCCGGATAAGGCTAAACGTTCAGAGAAATGTGTTATTACAGCAGACCTCAGAGCTGAAATGCTACATTAGCAAATTATGAAAGGTTTAGAAGATGCCCTGCATATAATGACTGGTGAAGAAAGGGGGCACTGACCTCAGAAAATACACGCATTAAGAAACTGTTGGTCAAGTCATTTGATCTCTGGGAGCTAAACAAGTAGTGACTTAAACATATGCAATTACATCAGCAAGAGTACATCTAAAGGCCACATGTCTAATAGTGTGACAAACTGTTTGCCTCGCCACAAATATTATTCACCTCATTCTGAACCTGATGCTTCTTCGGCTCCTTCTCCGAGTCACTAATTAGAATTGCAACAAATACATAGTGTGCATCCTTGCTGCTTTTAGTAATAAAAACAGTGGGAATTATTTAAATAGAAAGGCATGGTAGTCTTTGATCCTGCAATGTCCTGATCGGTTCTTTCAGCAAATTCCAGTTTATAAAATATTGCTTTTTCCATACCCCCACCCTACCCTACCCCCACCCCCACTTCCATCCTGTTTGCTGTGGTGGACATCTGGAGTGCAGGAGTAGCTTAAGGAGTTTGGAAGGACACAACAGACTGCAGGGAAGAGTGGTAGGTGTATCGTATCTGGGGGCGAGGCAACCAGGTGCTGTGAAGTGTGATGCACTGCCCTCCCAGCTGATGATCAAAGACAGGCATAACTGCTACTGATGACCATGGCTGCTGGCCAGATGAAATGCACAATGCAGACTACGATGTCAGCTCTATCAAGACAATGCCAGCTAGAAAAATATTATTGGCACTGCAGCAACAACAGCACAAGCACACGGAAAACTGAACACAAAAACTGAATAATGTCTCATTAGTTGTCCATGAAATCCTTTGTCTGCTTTTACTAACCTTGAATTACCTAATTTAGTCCATAATGACCAAGCTTAGGTTGCACATTTTAAAGAGGTTTTCATGACTTGGAATTACTCAGGAAATGGAATTAGAGACAGTATTTGTCCCTGCAGCCAGATATCCAAGATAATGTTAATGATGTCTTGTGGGATCATCGACTAGAAGGACTCTTGATCTAGATCCAAAGGGATCCACTGTGACTTTTAGCATCACTGGAGCACTCTGATAACAGCTAATAACTCTTTTTTTTACAGAATTAGACTTTTCATTAAAAAAATAAAATCTTCATAAGACGATTGTCTATAGTGTCACGCTATGTGAGCACAGGCCTTCGTGTGCATGCAGATGCAGAAATTTTCCCCCATTGGCAGCTACTGAGAAAGCTTTGTAAGAGGGAACTTACAGAAGAAGAAGAAAAAAGACTGAATGGGGAGAGCTGTCGTGGTTTTCCCACTGCTCTGCTTTGAGAAAGTGGCCCTGTGGATCACATAAGAAAAGACTATTCACTGAAATGATGGCCTGGGTTAGATCTGTCATCAGAAAAGACTACACATAAAGGAACATTATATCACTTCAGCCCATAATCAGAGCTGTGGTGAAAAAAATATAACATACTTACATCGAACACAGTTTACTGTCAATAGTCATTTTGAGCATTTTTAATTAAAATACACAAACCGATTTGTGAAATAAACTAAACTATCAGGACTGGCTACTTTTATTCCTGTAACTAATCAGCTTTTAATGTAAATACCCTCTAACCCCAGCAATAAATAAATAGCAGTTGTTACATAGAGCTGCGCCCTTTGCCAAAACATTTGTTAAGTATTTTATGGGGTTACAATGCTGTGTCTTGAACTTGATTCGATTTAGATTAGGTCTTAAAAAAAATCATTAAGTTAGACCATAAAAGTTTTTCTGCCTTCTCATTATTTCCCGCCTGCTTTTCTACCTGTCAGTGAGGTCAGAGATTGATTTTTAATCAGTTTTCTCTTCTCTGCCTTCACCTGTCCTTTAAATCTTGAATCAGTTTTCTTTTATTTTTTTATTTATTTTTTGGTCTCAATTTTTATTCTTTTTTACCTCTCTTTTAATTCTCTCCTAAACATTCTGATCAAATTTGAGCGAAATTTAAAGGTAATATAACATTAATTGTGGACAAACAACTGAATGTAAGGAAATCATCTGCAGAATTACTTTGAGGCAAGCTTAAACTATAATCCAGCAACAAAACTGATGAATTGATCCATCAAACAAACAAATCCTCAGATCTTTTATTTGACAGTAACTGTTTTCGATTAAAATGTCGCGTCTTTCTAATGAGCTCTTTCCCAATAAGCAAGCTCCTGTAGTATTTAAAGCCTTGTTATAATTTGAAAGACAGGTAAACAATATTTATGTTTATTTGGCCTCCACTACACCCTGAGAAGTCCAAGAATGTCCTGTAAGATCAAGCGCACATCCTTATTTTCAAAAGAGTATGCTCCATAAAAATGTACATCTAAAATACATGTAATTATTTGCAAATAATGTATGCCCTAAATTTAAAGGACAACTATCCAAAAACTGAAGACCACATTTCAGGTGCTTTATTTATTTCTTACTGTGATTGATTTGATGCCAATGGCACATTTCATGACATGGGCAGATTTGACACTGTGCTGCACCACCTTTTCTTTTGACAACAGTCTGTAAAACCTTGATGAAGAAAGGAGTTGAATTATTCTAGTCCTGAAAGTGAAACGGTTCCCCTTTTTGGCTTGATATAGAATTTCAGTCCCCCAATAGTGTTCATAATTTTCAGTTTGAAATAAGTTTCCCCAGTGTGAAAAAAATCTGGATAGCAAGTGGATTCTTTACTAGGGTGCAGAATAATGATTTGACACTGTGTTGCTGAAAAAAGATGTTGGCACTGTGCGTTGCTTCAGACTTTGATATATCATTCAGCATTAATGCACTTGTCATATTCTGTGAGTCTTAAAATGATATTCTACATATTTGATCACTGATAGAATAATATATTTTGTGTTGAAATTTTACCACTAGGTTTTTTTTTCAATTATTGCCCACAATAGGGCTGGGCTATATCATACCGTTCACGGTAATACCGGTATAATGTTAGGCAATGATAAGAAAATGAAATATCGCGATAGAATATGGGTAAAACGTGCATGCGCAGTGCCTTTGTTTTCATACGCACATGGCGGAAAAAGCATGGCGGCGATGGAGAATGAGAAGGGCGAAAGAGACAGAAACGGAAACCAGAATTTGTTTGTAAAAATGGTGCCAACTTCAGCAGTGTGGAACTGGTTTGGTTTTCGTCCGTCAGATAACCACCAAAGCACAATTTTTGGTAGAACATGCAAGCGGGCCGAAAAACCTGGGGCTGCACGGCGTCAATGCGTTAGCGCCGTCCAGCCCCACGCACGGGGCGATCCGCGTTAACTTGCTAACGGAGATTTGCCACGTTAACGCGGTTATGGTGTTAACGTCATTTTAACGAGATTAACGCTGACAGCACTAGTTTTAATACGACTTCGGTTAGCTACGAAGCCGCACCGCTTGATGGATTGTCGGAGCATTACGGCTACCGTAGTCAGGAGCCTCGCGGAGTAATACGTACTGTGCTTCAACATAATATTACCGTATTGTGTGTGTATAACCTCTTTTTAATTTTTTTTGGGACATTATACATGGTTATGCTCAGGATATGTCGGCCCATTTCCACTGGAAATGCCTTTTGGTTAAACTGTCAGCAAGGAATTTGCATTTGGACTGTTAAATTTGTATATAGCTTTAATGCACATAAAAAACAGCTGCTTGTTTTAGTGAAAATACATTGATGAGTTTCTTTGCACTAATAAAGTTGTGGAGTTGTAAAGTATTTTTTCTGGCGTCAATTATATCGTCAGTTATATCGTTATCGTAAATTTTCAAATATATATCGTGATAAATATTTTTGGCCATATTGCCCTGCCCTACGTCTGCTTAAAACTCACCTGAAACTGTGTGAAGGATCAAAAATTGGGTTGCCAACTAAATCTAAGCAGTTTTCAGTTGAAGGGCCCACAGTTTCCAATCAGGAATGCAGAGCAGGAGCACGTTCGTCATTTTATTCGGCATTCACCAGGTTCTGCTCCGTAAACAGAGTGAGAATGTCAATGTGGAATTTTGTCCTGAGTCACCTTAGGACAAAATTAATTCAGTAGAAATCACATGAATTATGTTGTGTCCCAGCATTGTGCTGTATCAGAGGGTAGGAGCAAAGTGCAAGAGTGTTTTTGTTCTTCTTCTATAAAATGATTTATTAATAGCAGCATAACTAAAAATGGTCCAGAGGTTCCTGGGAAGATGATTTTAAATGGGAAATTGTTAGATAAGCCTTAAAAATGTTATTGACCTGTTCTCTGAACTTTTGATTAAACTTGATGTACGCATACAGATTTCACATGTTCTGTATTTTTGGCCACTACTATATCTTAAATTCTTGAAATATTTGTTAACTCAACATAGTTTAAAGTTCAAAACTTGGTTAAAAAGAATGCCAATATTCATGTTGACTTGAAATATACACCTTGTAGCAGAGCAGTTTAGGACTAGTTTTAAATTGTGATAAATCACCTTCACTGCACAGCTGAACTACTTAGGCAGGCTGTTTGTATAATTCATCAGTCGAAGTTTAGCTCTGAAGGTCTCCCTGACTCTCTGGGCTTTTCCAATAAGAAGCTACTTAAAAGCAGAACAATACAGATTCACAAATTAACAGCTTGATAGTCACTCTTTCAGCTCAAAGTAGGATGAACCAATTTTCCAAGCAACACTCTGGATTACTTTTTTTTTTTTCAACTGCATAATAGAAATGTGAAATTGTTTAGAACTATCCAAATTAATCTGGGAAATGAATATAAAAGTACCAAACCGTGAATGGCTGTTGACAATAAGTATAGACAGCGGAGACGCATATTAATCATTCGCACAAGCGCCGGTTTTCTCTGAAATGGCCTGTTGAATGTGATGTTTAGTGCCCACAAATATACTGAATGAAAAATAGCAAAGGTGAATTTGGAAGCCACTCTGGATAGGAGTTCTGAAAGACACTGCTCAGAAGAATTCAAGGAACACGGATCTCTACGGCGGGGGTATGACAGGATGTCACATCATTAATGGCAATGAAAATGATCAATCTTCAGAGGGCTTGATTCAGAGATACCCTGAATGCTCCAAATGAGATGATGGATGGTGCCCTGGGGGTTATCCTCCCAGATATAGACCAGGTCATCACTGAGCGCCTGGATAGTCTGAGACGCAACCTGACGGCATCAGATTGACCAAAGAAAATGTCCCAGAGGTGGTGTAATATCAGTTCCTTCATCCACCTAGAACTCCCTGCAGACTCTTGCACATGAGGCCAGCATTGATGATCACCAGGACCAACCCAGGACCCGCTGCACTAGCATACGGTCTGACAGTTGGTTCACAGATTTCATGGCAGCCAGGCTGGTGTTGCCTGTGGTGGTCTATGTGTCCCTCCATGGATATGCTTCCCCAGACCATCACTGACCTACCACCAAAGCAGTCTTGCTGAACGATGTTACAGACTGTATAACGTTCTCCACGGCTTCTCCAGGCCCTTTCAAATCCATCACATGTGCTCAGGGTGAAGCTGCTCTTAGCTGTGAAAAGCACAGGGCACCAGTGGAGGACCTGCCAATTCTGGCATTCTATGGCAAATGCCAGTCGGGCTCCACAGTGCCGGGCGGGGTGAGCACAGGGCCCACTAGAGGATGTCGGGTCCTCAGGCCACCTTCATTAAGTCTGTTTCTGATTGTTTGGTCTGAGACATTCACACCAGTGGTCCCCTGGAAGTAATTTTGTAGGGTTCTGGCAGTATTCATCCTGTTCCTCTTTGCACAAAAGAGCAGATACCGGTCGTCCTGATGGGTTAAGGGCCTTCTACAATCCTGTCCAGTTCTCCTAGAGTAACTGCCTGTCTCCCTGATCTCCTCCATTCTCTGCAAACCGTGCTGGGAGACACAGCAATCCTTCTGGTAATTGCACATATTGGTGTTCCATCCCTGAGGAGTTGTACTGTGTACCTGTGCAACCTCTATAATGTCCAGGTATCACCTCATGCAACAAGTAGTGACGCTGACCGTAGTCAAAAAAAAAAGTTAGTGAATAAACAGTCAGAAAAGAAGTCAGGGGGCTTCCAACTCAAAAATCATTCCTCTTTGGGGGTCATCTCATTGTTGCCCCCCCCAGTGCACTTGTTTTTAATTTCATTAACACCAAAGAAGCGGAAACTGATTAACAACCCCCTCTGCGGCTCAACTGACCAGATCAATATCCCAGAAGTTTTATTGACTTGATTGTTAAAAAAAAAAAAAAAAAGGTGTTCTTGAATTTTTTGTGCAGTGTATAATATAACTCTCACAGCCCCAGATAACTTAATACCGGCTTATTTCAGTCAGTCGTATGAAATAAACACCATACACTCATTCTGTTCACTTCACCCAGTATCCACTTAAAATCTGTATTCAGAACATGACATCTTTCGTGCAAGTTGGATGAGTGTAGTGAAAGTTTACACTCCCTTTACAATAGAGTGCTGTTACAGAGACTACTCTTTGTGCATTAATCATGCCCATATTATATAATACATCTAGCTTTCAAAGCTTATATGAGGGTCCACTGAGAGTTTCCAACAAAAGTCAAGCATGGCTCAGGAATACTGATCATTATACTACTGTAACATCCCTGTTGTACACCTGAAAACAGACTGTATCTGCTAGCAGCTCATGTTACCCAACAATTCCAGCAAAGCCTCGAAATAGAAGTTCTACATGGTTTTGAGTGATCAAAGCTGCAACACCGACACTTTGCCGTTATTCTCTGGAATACGGATGATGTGACGTGATTCATCGTGACTCAGACAATCCAGCAGAAAGGTAGAAGCACCTTTCCACACAGTATGTTTTGTCCATAGATGCCTTCACTCTCTCTTTCTCTTACCCTCTTCATGCATTCTGCACTTTCTCTGAAATGTTAATAGACACAGGTTTGGTGCTCTAGGCGCTGCTCGTCTCACCCATTATTCCAAATGTCAGCTGTGTAAATGATCAGCGGCGTCCTTGTCATCACATATTATCTGGGTAATTGCCCTCTGACAACCTTATTTGTTTTGATGCAGTATTCATACACTGATAGCCTTCCCTGTGATCAGTTTAATGCCATCGTTATAAAAACATGCTCCCTGTTCACCTTTGACTTCTAGATGAATGCAAAACATAAACATAACATGATGAATCTGTCTTCAGTGCTGTTACCAGCAAACAATGTCCTTTTTTTTGACAGCTTTGGTAGTTATTCGTGGATGTTTGTGTAATATCAGGCGCGTGCATCCATCCACACATTTAGTGTGTACTCCAAAAGGAGCTGTGTTTGCTCTTTAATAATAAAGTAGCGAAGTTTAAGCAGTTTTGGTCAATGAGTAAACCGCTGATGTACCATAGGTTTGAACTGTAATCCAAATGACTGACAGATCTGCTCAGCTGGTGCTTGGGTTTCTTTGGTATATACAAATAAATACTAAAGTAATGTAATTTTCCTGTATTTGTTCTGTGTCAGACTTTCCTCTCTACAGTAAAATTGTTACACACTGCTGGGAACAAAAAGTACACAAAAGGACTACAGTATTGGCCTATAATTACCATTAAGAGTATTTTAAAAGGGGATTCGTCATTACTGAAAGCCTCAGAGGGTTGTGGGTTTGTGTTAAAACGTCCACTAAATTGCTCATTTCCCCATGATTGACTTTGCAGTTTATATGACATTAAAGATAACTAAAAGCTGGCGGAAAGAATCTGAACAGGAGAAAAATAAAAATTCATATAAGGGAAAATAAGAAAGGACGAGAGAAAAATGAAAGCATATGGCCTCGTGCTCTGAAGTTAAAGTGTTAGTATAGAGAGCAGGCAATTGGCCTCTCAGATCACTACTGTGTAAATACATAAAAAGTATCACAGAGAGGCACTCAGTGTTGAGATTGGTATTTGGCATAGAGAAAAGATTTTAAGCACTGTATTTCTTACATGCACAGTGAACTTTTCTACTTGTCTTTTGTCCTGTCTTGGGTGCCCCACCATGAACCTGGTTCTGCTAGAGGTTTCTTCCTGTTAAAAGGGAGTTTTTCCTTCCCACTGTCACCACGTGTTTGCTCATATGGGGGCCATCTGATTTTTGAGGTTTTCTTCCTGTTATTGTAGGATCTGTTGTGATTTTGAACTAGATAAATAAAACTGAATTTAATTGAATTAAAAAAGTACTTTAGACCCCACCAATCTTTCTCGTGTTCATATCTAGGACTCAGTGTTTGTTTTCATTAATGATTTTCCCACATACATGGATTCTTTAGGTCACCTAACATAAACGAATTCATCATTCTCAATTTTCATGCAGATGTTTTATCGGTGCTGCAGACCTATTTCAGAAAGCCAAATCTCCTTAAAAAAACCCTAAGACATCAGTCATAGCTGCAGACAGTACAAATATCCAGCATTCAACTTCTCTAGAGCATCTCATTCTGTTACACCCACAATTTTGGAATGCTAGCAACAGGCAAGATATAAACAAATTAAATTCATGGTTCAGCCCAGGTTGGTATTTTCCAAAAGCTGACATGTTATTCACTACATAAGTCAGCCATCATTGCTAATCAGACTACCAGCTTCACACTTTTTCTAATTAATCCCTTTTTTTTCTACTGTAATCAATGAAAGTGGCTACAGAGAGACGTGAGAGCAGACACTGTGCAAACACTCCTCATGCACATTCAGTATAACCACAGGCTAATGTTTGTTTCTACTTTTGTGCGGAAGATATAAAGCTTAATCTAAATGGTTGTGTCTTGCTGTAATCTATCAGAATTGTCTTGTGTTTATAGCTTATTCGACATCTAATCAAAACTCCAATGATAAAATTAAATTAATGATGTTATAGACTATTATTTTCCTAAGTGTCCATGCACGGGCTGGTACAAAACCCTGCTCCTTTTAATATTCTTTACACAAATGATTTGTTCTTGAAAACTCATGAAACTTTGCACATGTCACAACTATTGAAAAATTGCATATTTTATGGGTCATGAACATGGATGGTTTATATGGGTTCTATAACACTAGATATAATAATCTTGAGAAGTACCCCTGGCACTAAAGCTACAAGTCTGAAAGTATTCATTTACCACCCCAAGACTTAGTTGGAGCCATTCCCTAGACCATACAGGAAGCCTGCTATTTTGATTTTATCAAGCAGTTTTATTGCCTTTTTTTGTCAATTTACAGGATTTATACTTAAACAAACTTCTATATAATTATTTACATGCACATCATATTCAGTTTGTCTTATCTAAAGAGCCTTTAATATCGAGTTAGACCTGCTGCCAAAAGGTAGTCAGTCTTATTACACAATCATTAGCTGATTTTCACATGTGCTCTTTGACATATGGTATACAGCAGGCACTGAGTGGAAACGGGAAGTGATATCTATCGCTTTGTGCGAAATCCTGCAACATTCCACACCTGATACAAGCAACACAAAGGTTCAAGGGCCTGTTAATTCCTTTAATTTAATTACATTAGAGTATGTTTAACTTTTCACCCGCTTTGTTCCTGCCTCAGAATAGCTGTCTGTTAGTTATGGTTGTTATATTTAGAGTGTGATGTATTTTTATTTAATACCAGGTATGCAGTTAAAGTGTTCCATGTGTAAATATAGAGCAGAGTCTCCCGTGCTGATTAATTCCTGAAACTCTCCAAAGCTTTTCCATGCTGCTGTCCTTAACCACACCCACCCATCTCTGCGTCGCTGTGGAGAAGCCAGCGTTGAGGGAGTCCTCAATCAGCTGGTCCTGGAGCACCTGCAGCTTGCTCCTTTGCAGTGGGGTGAGTCTCTTTTGCGTGTGTGCTTGCATTTGTCTTCCTGCGAGATTAATGCCTGTGCTCACACGCCACACCCACAGTTGAATGTTTGTGAACTCGAGCTACTGGAAATGTGCAACATTATAACTAAAGCTCTACGTGGATTTTATTTTACGTCTTCGAACATGTTTGTCTTCCAGTTACGGTTATGTTGGTGGTTCCACGACCATCTCTCACCTGTCAGTTAGTGCTCAAACCTCCAGAACTGGTCTCAAGCCATGTTTTTTATTTGCATTTATAATGGGCCACAAGCTATTTTGGAGAAGTGTAGACAGCAGCTTGGGAAATGTGTGAATCACCGGGGACTCACAGAATTTGTAGGAGCACTTTTCAGTCTCACCATCTGTGATCATCCTCTAAAATCACTTTTGATTTACTGCCGGTGTTTGTTTTCTGAGATTCCTGGCCTCTCTTTGGGCCCTGCCAGCATTTTGATTAGTCAGCTGGGGCTGTCCTCCTTTTGCAAAGAGAAAGCAATCTGCGAAATGAAGCGACACAGCAGATTAAGCATGGAAATGTAAGAATCTGTTGATACAGAAATGGAGGAATCAGGAGCAAACGCTTGGGTGGATTCACTGTTCTCTGGATGTTTTGGCATTTGACATGCACTTTCTTCAAGTACGTTCCAGTGAAAAGCTGATGTTCTGTTTCATGTGTGCATTCTTATTGCAGACATAACTGTTAATTCCTCATGTCTTCATTTCTGCGAAAGGAGTTATGCAGCTCAGACCTGGGCCTTTGCAAGGGTTGCTTGTTGTGAGCCAGATAATTTGCCTCAGCCCATTAGGATGCCTTTATCAGGGTTGCCAAGGCTATCACAGGCTCAATTATGGGTATAGTTCAACGATTTCCCCAATGTCTAAAATCATTAGTCCAGTTGGATGCTTGAAATGTCTTTGCTCTCCAAAGCCTCACTCTAGTAAAATAGCTGTAGGTGAATGCATCTTTAATTTCAAACATTCTTATTGCACTTGTGTTTAATTCCCATGTCGTCTATGGAGAACTGTTTTGTTTGCCTTGTTGTGTTGTGACTTTACAAAGGTAACTCGTTCCTGACGTGATAAATGACCAAAGAGCCTAAATGAAACTCTCAACACTTAAGTAACGTATTATGTAAATGCTGTTTCAGAATTGTTAATATAGAATCATTCCAGAATTTCAGTCTCATAATTTTACACTTTTTTTTTTTTCTCTCTCTCTCTCTTTTGGTTTGTGTGACCCACTTTTATGTTTTCTAAGATTGATGCAGAAGCTGCTGCAGATATAATTTCACTCTGTTAGAAATGACATGCGTAGATTATTACAGCGCTGATGTGAAATGGCTGCATGAGATTTGTGCTGTTTGGAAATCAAATTATTTTCTACTCCTTAATAGTCTTGATGAGTGCATAAAAAATACACGTTACATCTCAGCGTACGTCTCTGACCCATCAGCATGTAATTTTAGCACATTTAAAGAGTGTTAGCTGTCAATAATAAACATCTTAAAGTGCTTAAGTGTGCCAAAGGAGTCATTTACTTCCCAGTGCCACCCCAGGTCTGTTTTGTGGCATTTTCCAGTCAAATGGAATAGTGTGTTTTTTCCCCCTCCTTCATATTACACTCTACAGTAAAACAGTTTGTGTCATTGATATCGGATTCTAGGATTTCCACTTGGCTTCGCGCAAGATGGCAGGCTTCATCTTTGCTTGAACCTTCATTTGTGGATGGCATAGCACACTGTGTTCACAAGCAATGATGAGTGGAAATGTTCCTGAGCCCATGCAGTAATTTCTGTGACAGAATCATTCCTGCTTTTTTAATGCAGTGCTGTTTGAGGGCCTAAAGATCATAGACATCCAGGTTTGTTTGTTTTTAGGCCTTGGCCTTTGTGCACAGAGATTTCTCCAGATTTCTGGAATCTTTTGATAATATTATGTACTGTAGATGAAGAGAGACTTAAAGTATTCACTTTTTTATAGTCTAGAATTTGTAGACACTGTTTGTTTTTTTTTTGCAGATTGGTGAACCTCTGCCGATCTTTACTTTTGAACTCAGGTTCTTTTTATATCCAGTCATGATATTGATCTGTTACCAGTTCGCATAAGTATTTGCAAAATGGCTGTCTCCTTTTAAAACTACTTACTATTTGGCCTTTTTTTTGACCCTGACTCAACTGTTTTGAGACATCTTACTGCTATCTAATTGAAAATGAGCTGATTTTTTTCTTTTTACATTTTATACAGCATTGCAATTTTCGGACAATATCTTTCTCCCTTGGCCAAGATCTGCTTAGATAAAAGATGAATAATTACTGCAGGGCTGCACGCGTTGCAGATGGGATGTTGAGCCGGGGCAGAGTGTGTGGCTGGATGCGTGGAGAACCGGGTGGGTTGCTGGCTCGCAAGAGTAGCATAGGACGTGTAGCTGAACAGAGCAGAGAGTCCAGAGTAAATAAATAAAGAGTGAAATCCGGAGCAGAGCAGACGAATGGGACAAGTCTCAGGCCTGAGGAGAGCTGGATGACAGGAAGGCTGCAGGTCTGATGAAGTGGAGGCAAATTAAATTCAGTCGTTTTACTTTTACAATAATTAGTTTTATAAAATATGGTTTTGTTATAGCAAACTGTCTGTTTCACGGTGCATACTTTATCTTAGTGTAACTAGTACCACCTTATCCAAAATTCATTTTCCATAATGATGTTTCATTTTATTTTCTGATGTGCAATGACAAATGTTCAATCATTTGTAAAAGTAAACTGTAAAGTCACTAATCTTAAAAGCTTATATTGTCACTTATAATATGAAAAATGAGATGCTTATTCAATAAAGGACTTTTTTACACTTCAGGTGTTCCTGCTGCTGTTGCAGGACGGGGTCAGATGCCCCCAGTGTTCTCAGGGCTTTGGAATGTCGGCACGTTCAAACTGGATATGAACTCTATTCACATTACTGTAACCATCTGTTACAGCTAGTGTCCTATTAGTATATCATTAAAACCACTCATCCACAGTTTAGTTAGTATACCTACTCATTTAATGCTGTTCATTGTTCTACTTCTAACAGTGTAGTCCATAGTCTATAATTTTCATTTTCAATCAACAATTCAAACATCCAAATTTTTTTATTCATGATTGTAGTTAGGTAATGGATAAGCAGTGTAAACAGCTAACAGCTGCTAGCCTTACTTCCTATTGATAATTTCCAAATTTGTATTGATAATTTAATGTTTTCAGCTACTTATTCATACTTTTTTTTCACCTTTCAATGGTTTATTATATTATTGGCTAACAATTTAAGTTGTTGCCATAGTTCTAATAAGCTCTTTGAAATATGGGTTTACTTTGACTGTGTGGTGGTCGCAATTGTGAGTAATTCCTCAGGTTAGAAAAAGGTTGATTTCAGCTCCCAAATTTCAATTAAAGCCAAAAACACAAAAATCACAGGAGAAGAGCAAAGTTCTATGCCAGTTGTTTTATTGAACAGTGATTCAGCAAAACAGAAGGAAAAGCAAAAGCTCCCCTAGGGTGTTTGCCATAAGCGCATGCAGGTCGGGACCAACCCCGAGGGCTTCTCCCAGTCCCCTTTTAAAGGAACCAGTAACCCCACCTCCTGCTGCTGGGTGACGTTCCATTTGTCCTCCAGTCGAAACCAGCAGGTGCAGGGTCAGGTACTGGGAGGGGCCGGTCAGAACTCTGGCTAAGGGCCATCTATACGGAGGGGCAACCTTTGATTAACCCCTTACTTTGCCTTATCACAATAGGTCACAACACGGTCAAAAGTCAGACATTAATACAGCAAGTGGCAAAATCTTATGATATACATGTGAATAATACTTGACCTTGACCTATATAAAAACACTTTTCACAGAACTCTTCAGGTCGACTAAATTCTTAAAGTAAATTCTAGTGTCAGAAATTTGTCATGTGTCACTAATTGTATGTCATCATAGCTGTTTGTATTGAAACACAATATATTAAAAAAAAAAACAACAACAGTGTGAATGTTTTTTATTTATACATTCTTGGCCTTAAGCTGGTGTTAAGCTGGGGAAACAGGCATCTCTGCCTGTGCTTGACCAGTTGTGTGGCACGAGAAACTTGATCCCTCTTCATGATTTGCTTCTATAGAAACTCTATGAATATTTGATCACACAGGTTCAAGAGAACATGGAAAGTGCCAGAATCAGTTTTATGGCTTTGTGTTTGTTTATAGTCTTATTATTACTATTGAACGGAGAGCAAACAGAGGCCATTAGTAAATGATTCCACCTCAGGGCAGAATCAGCCCCACAGTCCCATCAGCAGACTTGCAATAAAGTGAGATCATATATGATCAAATTCACTGCATAATCACAAATATGCAAGTCTCTTTTTTTAATTGGTGAAACATCGTTTTGCTAGTGCTGAATTTCATTTTGCTGAGGTTCAGAAAAATGGCTCTAATTCACTGAGTGGGCAAGAAATTAAAGCGGATTACTTTTGTGTTTCTGTGGTAAACCTTTGTTAAAGACAAAACATCAAGTGAAAAGACATTTTACAATGAACACGAGCCTAGATTAGAGAGCTGCACTCATTTATACTGTTCTGTCTGCCCTAAAATATAGTATGTGGATAGAGTCGACAACTTTTACATCATCTCCATGAGTTTGTTTGATTTCACAGAAGCTGTAATTCCTAACCTGCTGCCGTTGGGTTTTTATTTGTTTAAGAGAAGTATGAATATAGTGCTGTGACTTCAGTATACCAGACGTATTTACAATATAATTTAAGGCCATGTTGCTACAGATGAGGAAAAACCTTTATGACAGATTATATCATAGCTTATCCCTAAAATAGCTGCACTTGGCGCCATATGAGTCTGGATTGATACGTTTCTCTTTACCCGAGTTTGAGCCCTAATTTAAAAAAAATGTCCTCTGACTTTCGATGCTCTTCATAGTCCTTTAATTTTCAGCTCCAGCAGTCCGCCAGTCTGTTACAGATCCTGAAATCCAAGTCCACTAAACTATATATGTTGACCGTGGATTTGGAAGCACTGTTGAAATTGTGAGACGGCTTCACAAACAGTCTAAATGTCAGCAGGGCAGTCTTGGAGATTCTCAGCTATTGTTTTTCACAAGGCTGCTAGCTGACTGGTTTAATTATCTGTGACAAAATTTTATTGCACTCCCAAAACCCATAAGGAGTACTTGTCATCCTTAAAATTGGAGGGAGGACGTTTGACGGGAGGCTGTTAGATCACATTTTTCAGAGGAAAGATTTTACCCAGCACAAATCACACCCCACTTTTTAAAATCTCATTTCTAATACTGTGTATAATAGACAGTACATAGCTGAGCTGAGAAAGCAGGGAACTGAATTTGGTGCTACCAAAACAGACAAGAAGTATATGTGAATGTGCCCAGATTTTCAACGTAGATGACTTCAGAGAATGATTTTGTCCCATTGCTGACCAAAAGCTTATCAAAATTTTTTCACAGTAGTTAAAAAATACTCTGTTGCATTTTTTTTTAAATGAACAAAGTCACATTTGTATATGAAAACATTTCACTTTCTCACCAAGTACGTGCATTCGTGCTGTATTGCATTTTAAACATGTAGGATTTTTCCCAAACGTGTTCAGATAGGGTCCGGACCACTTGTGACCCTAAACTGGAAAAGCAGAAGAAAATTCATGGATGGATGGATGGAAATGTTCATATTCACTGGAAGTAGAAGCATTTGAACAGTTTAACACACCCGCAGTGACTTTAAAATGAAAATAGCCCCCACACAGGCCCTTCATAGTTACAGTGCCAGAGCAGGTGCTCTTTTTTTACACAGCCGGCCATTCTGTAAAGCCTCATTGATTATAGCATCTCAGCTGTCAGTTTGATTAAAGGTAAAGTGGTGCAACTTGTGATGGGAGTCAGCTTAATGGAGTGTTGTTAAATAAACATTGACCTGGCCAATCAAAACAGAGCTGTGTGAGGGTGTGGCACCAGCTGGGTAGATGATGATACTGTACACAGAGAGGGCAGCAGGTTTATATCAGACAAGAAGGACCCTGACATGTGTACGATGGGACTAACGGTTTAATTGATCTGTTATCGTGTGACTTAAGCTATCAACGTTGTACTTTGTAAATGAGAGCACATATTATACACGTGTCAAGTCAGTTGCAAAAGCTATTTACTCCCCAAAAAAAAAAAAGTCTTTTATTTGCATTATTTATGTTTGTCTTCCTATTCCTGGATAAAAATCTGACATTCCAAAATTTTGAAGCTGAGTTAAGTAATTATGGACAGTTGATGATTTTCAGCATTCTGTGTGTTGAACGTTGTTACCATGCAGTGATGTGGAAAACTCCGAGCCTGAGCGCGGACTTTGTACCCATTCCTTCCCCCCCTCGCTACGCCACCAGGAAACCATTTCAACGGAATACAAATGCACCCATGAATGGAAAGACAAATGTTTAGTCTAGCAGAGGGATGGAAAGCGAAGGGTGGAGGCCACGCCATATAAGGCGAAGAGATAATTTAATAAGACAGCACTTTTGAACCGACTCGCACTCCTTTTCTCTCCCCCCAGTACCCTCTGCATCTACAGATAGACATTTGGAGCAGTCACAGGCGGTGGCTTTTCAACACACACAGGGGAATGCCTCATGGAATAATGTGGCTTTAAGCGATTGTCAGAAGCTCATCTGCCATAAGTACTGCAGGTTTGACAAATGATACTGCCAAACAGCCCAGACTCGCCTAACGCTGAAGTCCTGTTGTAGTGACGATGATTAGAGGAGCTGACCTGAGAGAGAGGAAAGGGGCGAATGCATGCATGACTAAAATGGAAGAGAAGTGCTCTGACTGCACCTGTAGCTGCTAATATGTCACATCTGTGAGCACATCAATTTCAGGCTCCTCTACGGTTTTCAGCACAGCAGTTATGGGGCCAGTGGGAGATGGCAGAAAGCCTTCTTCAGTCTGTGACAAGTTCCTAGAAGTGCAAACACATCTATTGGGTGTTGGGCACATCTCTGTTTTTATTTCAGATATAACTGAACCCTGTGTGCAGACTTGTGCACCATGATTACGTTTAGATCACTGCTAAACATCTTCCCTTATTTTATGTTTATGTAATATATATAATAATATGTAAATGCTTACAATAAACATGGCTAAAGTTTCAAAAAATGAGTTAATCATAAGTCATCTGTATGAACCAGAAGCTCAAATTTCAGACTGGTCTAAATACTCAGTTTTCTGATTTTTTTCCAGTCTGGCTGTGGATGATGTCATTGACAGCAGATCTCCCTATATGGTTATCTCAGGCACACAGCTCCGGCTGTGACCACAGACAATCACACCACCTGCTTTTTAAACTTTCAGTTCCTGGGGGGCAGTGAATTAGGAGAAAGTTGGCTTGAAGGGAAAGGGAGGAGAGATAAAAGAGCCGGTTTCTGACAATGAATGAACTGAGGGGCTGGACACAGATGAAGTATAAGATAAATATGGATTATTTTGAACTGTCACTCATGGGAAAGCTATTGTAGTTATGAGCATAACAGATCCCTTTAAATCTTTTTAATGCCTTTGCTTGAAAGGCAACATTTTTGCTTGTTTGTAACCTAATATGCAAAAAAACAGAAATTTAGCATAAATGATTTATATTTTAATAATAATACAACTTCACTGATGACTTTCCCTAAAGTGGCCAAATATACACCATCTATCCATCCTCTTCCACTTATCCAATTCAGGGTCATGGGGGGGGCTAGAGCTCCCAGTTACCATAGCTACACAGGGCTAACACAGAAAGACCATTCACACTCGTATTCACACCTCTAGGCAATTTAGAATCGCCAATTAAGCAATGCACAAGCCCAAAATACAGAAAAACCTAAATATATCAAAATGTTATATTTTTGTATCTCCTTGAATGGATTTTAGATCTACCGGTGTAGGTCAAATAAAGAAAAAATGTGGTGACAGTAAAACAGCACAGAAACAATCATGTTTGGTGCACAAAAAGTCCTATGAGAGAGTTTGATATAGGCACAAATTTTAAAATGGGGTGGCATGGTGTTGTAGTGGTTAGCACTGTTACCGCATAGCAAGAAGGCACTGACTGCGGCCACTCTGTTGATTTTACATATTCTCCCCGAGCTTTCCCTTGGGCTTCCTCCAGCTATTTTGGCATCCTCCCACAGTCCACCTGTTAGATTAGTGGGTAATACTAAATAAGCCATTAATGTGAGGTAGTTTAAGTGCTTGAGGTGTGTGGAATAAAGTGCTGTATGAATGTGTCGTTGCTTTATAAAAACAAGCACATTACCTTTGCACCTGCAAGCACAAACACCCACAATATAACTAAATAATCTAAAATAAAACCATCCATCCATTCTCCTCGCTTATACTTAACGAGGGGGGGCGCTATCCCAGGGCGAGGTGGGGTACGCCCTGGACAGGTCGCCAGCCTGACGTAGAGCTAACACAGAGGGACTGACAGCCATTCACACTCACATTTACACTTACATGCAATTTAAAAGCACCAATTAACAAAATCCTACTAACTGTTAATTATAAAAGCTATAGACACTTATTATGAAGGTATTCTTGGCACAAGTTAAAGTTGACTTGAACCATACTGTGAAGGCATGGAATATCAACAGTATGTAAAGGTTAAATGACTCAAAGTCTTACCTGAACATGCCCTGTTCTGCATCTAATACTCATATAGTTATTTGATTAACTGATTCAGGGATACTTCCACCTTTTTACCCTATCAGAGGCTATTTAGTGTTTACAAGTAAGCAATATGCTTGCTTGCTTTACTTACTGCTGTCAGAAATGTTTAAAGCATTTGCTGCTCTTTATTAAGTGCATCAAATCGTGACTGCATTAATACTTACTCGCATGATGTCATGTTTGTCTGTTTGTTTTTGTACTGTTATATTTTACTGAAAATTGCTAGAATCCAAAGTATTGAATGAAGAGCAGCAGCACTAGACTGCTTCACAAATCATAATCAGGTAAATCCTTCCCTCTCACATGAATGTGACCTAGCACCCAAAATACTAAACTATCTGCAGACGGTTGCATTCTGGCTAATGCACACTCTAGGTATGAAGAAGAATACATGGAATAAAAGCTTACTGCTTCGATTTTGATCATGAATGCAATGCAAGTTGTCAGAGTCTACTTTTAATTGTAATCATTCATTTTAATCGACTCTGCAAATGGTTTATTACAGTCACACAACTGAAAAGACTGGAAAAAGTGTTCAGCGTGAAACAGAGGAATTAATCACATACTCACATGGGTGTTCCTCCCTTCAAAGTTTGGTATTTTTTACTTGATGAATAAGTTAATCAGTTAAACTGTTGTGCAAATTAGCATCAATTAATGTTTTTGGACAAACAAGTGTTTAATGAATGTACTGTGTTGGTCTTTAGCCTGATGTGTTTTGTCTTTAGACAGTCATTAAAAGTAATAATTAGATGAAATAATCGAGAATAAAGACTTGTTGGAAGGAATTTGTATTTGTAGTTGTTTCTGATCTGTTCAGTTGTTGGATTTTTCTGCAGCAGCAAAAAAGGAAGGCGAGTAGGCTGTGTAGATTTTTTTTTCTTGTTTCCAGCACATATACTGGATGTTGGATGTTGTAGCCGCTGTGACGTCAGCCACTTGTTAGTGAAGTCCCAAGCTGAGTGTTGTTACTGTTGCAATTTTGGTGTTTAAAAGCAGGGGACACTGTACATTTAGTGTCCTTCGGCAAGGTACAGTACTGAACTGTAAGTATGGGTTATTGGAAAAACTTTTCTAAAATTAGATTTTAATCTGTAAACCTTTGGGAAAAACGACATATTCATATTCATATCTGCTAGGACATGAACACAAACACACACCTTACCAGCCTCCATCTACTGTAGTGCAAGTAGCCTTAAATTTGCCGCAGGTGTGGCCCATTTAGCTGACTGATGGGTGCTGTGAGGAGGACTGGGTTGGCAGAGGCTGATTTATCTGCTTGTTTTCTTTTTTAGCTCTGTCAGTCAGCCATCCTAAAGATCTCCAATTGAAACCAGAGAGAAATATGGGGACCATTCACACTTCTATTGCAAGTCTCCTGGCTAGTCTGCGTGATTTACAGAGGCAGTACTGACTCAGATGGACTGAGATGGATGTGTGGATTGAAACAAAGAGAGTCATATTTGCAGTGGAGGGGAAATCACAGGGTTAGAGGTTCAATTGATTCTTCTTCCCGGTTAGCCTAAGCAAGGGGATCTGACAGGAAGAGTCAATTGCTTTTCAGCTCGTCATTTAACCCATTATAAACGTGAATAATGATTTCTGCACATTGTGTCATGTAGGATTACCATAACACAACACTGAGTAACAAAGCATTGTTAATACATTTTTACCACATTAGGAGGAGGCATGAAAGGATCATTTGTTCTACTTTGGCTGAAATCACCAGTCTTATCCTATCACCCTGGTAGCTTTAATGTGGAAATGAGAGCAAAGCGTAAACCAGCCCACTCTGCGATTCCCTATCTAGCCTTTCCTTTTTCTCTCCGGCCCTGTATGGATCCACAGTTAGCACATTTAACGGGCTTGGAGCGTCTGTTTATGGGGTATTTATCATGGCTACAGAACAATCCGGGCTGTCAGTGCGTCAGTTTGGGTGAGCTGTGGAAATAAATCAAAACTCCCCCGGCTTGCCACAGATAGCACACTACACACTCGCCCATTCATTTAGACTGCTGGGATGGGAGGAAAGAGTAGGAGAAATAAAAGTTTAGTAAAATTATATAGATGCAGCTAAAGTAAAGGTTTGAATTGAAGTTGTGGAGATCAGATTGTGGAGGTTTCGTCACAGTGTCCAGAAGAAAATGTGCTCCATTTGAACTCATTATTTGTGTTGTATAATTGTAACTATCCAGTGTTTCTTCAGCATCAGCTTAGTTCTCACTGTTTTCCAAATGTATTTTCAGCCTAAACCTATTTCTCTTTCCCAGTCTTATATCAAATAAAACCACCTCCCTTATCGATTTCTTTGGAGGAAACAAGAGTATCCCCAACGGCTGTCTTTTCATTCCTGAAAGACAGATTACCTGACATTTCTAAATGCAACCAAGTCCAACCAATGTTCCTACACTTATTTCCGGTCCTGCTAAAAGAAGGAATGTTGTAGCACAGTTGCTTCACCTTCTGTCGTACAAAGACAGGTGTGTTGCCAAGTTACTAAACTTTACACCATCAACCTTCAACTGTGGGAAATACAAACAAACAAACATTTGATGAAGTGTCTTTAATGGAGACATACCTTTACTTGGTGTTTGGGTCAATACAGAGTTTGTTAACTTTGATTTTGGGCAGTTTCTTTCACAAACTAGGTAGCAACTTATCTTGTAGCCAGCGGTTGACTGCAGACCTTTTTCTGCTCACTTGTGTTGCTGCTCCAAGGTGCTCGGTGTATTGAAAATAATGTGTAGCTCGAAATAGACACACTGATAGGCCTGGAGAGTTGAAATCATTATCGTGAGAATAAGAGGATGGATGGATGGAAGTTAAGAACTACTTTAAAGCTGAAAGTACAATGTGTAAAAGCTCTAGACTCGTACCCCTCCCAATTCACGTGCATAATGTAATCGTAGCTACGGTGGCTACTGTAGGGCAAACAACCAGTAGCCTTTCGTCTGTAATGAGTGTAGGCTGTCAGTCCACTGTTTACCTCAGCTGTCAATACGTGTCCACTTCTATTTACCCTGGTTGGCTGTAAAACTCTGAAAGGAGTCTTCTGTCTGATGACAGCAATACTGAGGTGAGCTGTAGAGGATATCCTGGGCTTTTCTATCACTAAGCACTGGTGTTTTTGCTGCTGTTAGTCAGTGTTAGTAAAACTTTCTTTGAAGCGAATCTATCATCATTGGACTGGGACACTTAGCAAATACACTCTATTTACATTCTCTATTTTTAGAGACTCTTACTCTATTTTCTTTTCTTTTTAGGACATTTGAGCCTAACATTAGCTGGCAGAATGAATGCTTGTTTAGCTGGCTTGTTCTCAGCTGTCCAGAGATGGGAGGGTCGCATGTCTAATTGTGGCAATACTGGGAATAAATAAGCATGTGTATGCACATTTTCACGTGTTAGAGCCCTGCCTTCAGTTCAGGAGTTGAGGTGAGGAGGAAGAAGATGATGAGGTGAAAATGAGCGAGGAGAGAGAGCAGTGATGGAGGAAGAAAAAGACATAATGCGAATATTATAATGAAAACTGACATGTACAGATATTAAATGGTCATATATATTTTGAAAGAGCCATTTGTGATCTGTAAATTAAGAGTAGCTTATAAGGTGTATGTATGTGGCTGGTCTCTATCAACATCCATAAAACACGATTAGGTGGAACAGGGATGCCCATCTTAGCCACTGTATTCAAGAGGAACATGGCAGCTTCCACAGACCGGTGCTTGCTCTTATGTATTTGGAATGGATTATTTCAAGTTTATGCAAACACATCAATTTATTCGAAAATTACACACTAGTCAGTGTGTATTTAAGAGTACAACACTTTTCAATTAAATAACCTTAAAAAATGTCTTGATTGCACGTTTAAAGATGGTAAAATTTATTAGATTAATATTAAATGGTAAATTTATCCAGTTTAAAATCAATAGTGACTATTTAGTTACTGTTTAATTTAAAGGTTGGATAATTAAATTATTATTATAGTTGATATTTTGTTTTCTACTTTAGTTGTGTGTCTGTAAGGAAAAACATACAATTTAAATTATTCAAAAAACAAGGGGAGCACTCGGTCATCATCATATGATACAAAGTCATTTACACTTCAGCCTGTCCAGTTAGGAATCATCTTTTTCACTTACTTTGGTGCAAATCAAAGTGACAACAATCAGCAGACAGAAACTACAGGAATCTATATCATTTATATCATAAATACCATCTCAAGTATTTTAATCATAGTGGCACTAAGTCATCTCTTCCGTGCATGAGCCATGTTTGGCACATTGAAAACCACCCTCAATACTAAAGACTTTAGTTTGACGGTACCTTTGAATGTTATGTATAGAGCACAAAGTGTGTTTGTCAGTAAAATTAGGGAGCAATAAACTATGAGATGATTGCATATAATAAGCAGTTAATATATAGGGTATTAATTGCATTGACTGAGCTATGCTAACAAACTCACAATGTCTTTTTCTCATTTAAAGGCATTGAATATTAACACTCTAATATAAAATTCTGTCTTGATATATACTGAGAAACTGTTTCGCTGTATTCAGAGCAGGAACCATCGAGACCTTTGCCCTGCTTCTTGGTGATGTGACCATCGTGTTGGACTCAGGGTTTGCTGGGTTAGAGCTGGGGCCAGTGCACAAGCATTTTTCTCTTTACACATAATTCTTGGACTTGTGCAGAGCCCGCCGTTCTTTTTGGCGACGGTGGTAGGCGACATAGCCCCTCAGTGAGAGAGAAGTCGCTATACTGCATCATCTGTCACTATCGATCCTCCTCATTGGTGCTCTGATGCCACAGAGATGTAATCAGATCTTTTCTCACATGAATGGAGTAGCTTTGCTTTATTCCCTCCTGATTTCCGTTTGCGGATGCCTCGGATCTGTTTAAAAAAAAAATTAAATGAATAATGGAAAGTATAGAAATTTGTCTGATGTTTTTATCATTTGACCTTCATCATGTGAACTATATAAGGCTTAGCTAACTTGGATGTGGACAAATCTTCTGCCCCAGGAATGTGCTGCAGCTGCGCATCTAAATAAGTCACGTTTTTAATGGTTGTCCATGATTCGGAGGGCAGTGCAGTGGTTAGCACTGTCACTCCTAAGCCACGAGTCTTTGTGTGTGAAGTTTGCAAGTTCTCCCTGTGATTGGATGGGATCTCTCCCAGTTCAAAGAAATGTATTTAGACTATTTGTTTATTTTAAATTAGCTGGAGGCGTGAGCGTGAATAGGTGTTAATTTAATTTGATATCAGTACCTAATTCGTTCTGTGTTTGTTTTGTCTGCCATTGCTCAAAGGATCTGAAGTTCCACCACTGCCAGTTTATACCTTTTTCTCTCACACAGTATGGATTTTCTTTTCCTTCCATGAGGCTGCTAGGAAGCAGTTCATCTATCATGTTTCATTGAGGTTCATCAGATGTTGGTCAGGGATCCACAGGAACATCAGCCCTGTAGATCCCTGTTACTGAAACTTTTTAGGATGTAATAGACTGATCCTGCTCACACCACTGACAGGTTTCTGGCCCTTACATGTACCGGCCGTCGCTGTAACGGAACACCTGCTGAGAACCACTGAGCGTACTGTTATCCTGTCATTCCCCTCTGACCTGGAATGCAAACTGTATCTTCCCGAGCAAGCAGTGTGTGTGTGCACAGAGCTTGCAGCTTGCAAAAATGATATGTGCCTGGGTGACAGCATATTATGAGGAGACTTGGAGGGCTGTACAACATCACTGCAGCACCCTACTTTGCTCGAAACCACAGGTGGTCCATTTTTGGAAACAATTGAAAAGATTGTAGCATCACATAATCTCTCTTGCTCTTTCTTTTAATTTTCTCTTTAAAACTCTTTTCCTCTGTCTCATACACCCCTACATACAAATCCAAAACACTTTTACACTGAGTAAAAAAGCTAATGTTGCTACCTCTGATAATGGCGCTACTATGGCTGGGTTAATGTTTGCCAAGATAAATGCTTTGTAGCACACAAGATCAATTAAAAAGGTAGTGCAGACTATGTGATTAATCATTCTGAAAGACGGACAAGAATGTTGCCTTTCCACATAACACTGACTGCTATCATTGGCTGTTGGCATAATTGTCACTAATTAATAGCTTTCATAGCTGTCAGGAAGGACACATCAAGAAAATTCACAATAGAATGTTAATAAAGTCTAAATGTCCCAGTAGGAAGCAGCTAATGGATACAAACATCTGAACAGCTTAATGTTTGATTCAAATTGAACTGACCCCATTAAAAACGATTAACTAAGGCAGATTGTCACTTAACTGTCAGATGAAGTCGTAAGGCTTTAACGATACATTTATCTAGAGGAACACTATATTACTTAAATGAAAGCACTGATTTTTGAACCTTTGGGGTTCATTTATTTATTTATTTTACTGAGCTGATTCAAGTTAAGGCATCATCTTCCAGAATCTGTTAGAATTTCGCTGAAAATAAGTCTCTGCAGCGGATAGTGAGGACAGCAGAGAGGATCACTGGGGGCCTTCTCCCACCCATCTCCCAACTCTACGACAGACACATCATCCGACATGCGAACAGCATATTGAAGGACACTTTCCACCCCTCACATGCACTGTTCTCCCTCTTTCCATCTGGCAGACGGTTTCACAGCATCAAAACCGTAACGACCAGACAGTGCAAGACTTCTTCAGTCAGAGCCCTCAACTCAATACCACCAAAGAACTGATATACACATACACCTTTACAAACACCTTACAATACTCATAAAAAGACTCAAAAACAACAAAAACTTACACAAATCCACCTGGGAACAATATGCTTATTTGCACACTCAGTCACATAGTTACTGAACACACATCTAAACTATACTACATTTGCACATTTTGCATCTTGCACATGTCTTTGTCATGTCTCGTCTATAATATCCTGACAATACCTTGAACCTGGTATTCAATACCTACTGCACAATCCACTTTGTATCGTCTCTGTCCTGTCTTTGTTTATCGTACAGTTAGTATTGTATAGTTATCATTATAGTATTGTATAGTTAGTAATTAGTACCTTTTTATCCCTTAATTTTACTAAAATTTAGCACGTTATTTATTTGTAATTTCTAGTTTTTTATCTCTTGGAGATATGTCTTTTATATACTTATAAATGCACCATGGGGGGCTTGGGGTGAAACAGAATTTCAGTACACTGTATACTGTGTATACTGCTGTATTGACAATAAAGCTCTTGAATCTTGAATTTGGAGCAGCTGACCAACACTTATTTAAAGCAAGTGTTTTGAATTTTGGTCAGCAGTTATCTTTTTTTTTTTCTAGGGATCTGTATCAGTCTCTCATAGATGACAGAATATATATATGTTTATATGTTTATTTGATAGAAATATTTGATAATCTTGTAATGTTTCAGTACCAGTCCCTATACTTCAGATGGTTGCCAAAGGATGCACTACCCTATGGAGCAGTGATGTGGAGATTCATGAGTAAAGACTAGCACAGACCTGACTAGTTTTGTCTATTTTCTAAATTTTACCTGAATCTAAATTTAATGGCAGTGTGGTAGCAGCAAACCCATGATTTGGCTTTAAGAAGTCATATCTCGTATCTCATCATATCTCTGAATGTGATGTGACACCTTGGTCACAGATCCATTACATGGCCTTTCCCTGAATATCAGGGAGTGCTGACTGAAAGGGGTAATTACAATGAAGTCTAGGAGAAATAATTGGTTTGTAGATGTGGGTGAAATGACCAGCAAAGGCTCCTGCTACAGTGGGAGCATCTACCACCTCTCTACTTCTGTCACGGAGTTGCAGTTGAACTAAATGTGTTCACTGGGTCACTAAGACATACATGGGGGAAAAAAGATAGATGAAACAGTTTACAGAGGCAAAGATTCAGTTTAGGGCAGTTAAATGTCTCTTTTGTTAATGCAGTAGAATTTAGACTAGGATTGTGGCGAGTTGTCTCAGTCCACTGTTGTTTAATCAGATCGATCGATCCATTTTCTCGGCTGCTTATTGAATGAGGGTCTCGGTTGGGCCGGTGGCTGTGTCAGCTACCACAGGCTAAGCTGCACCATGGACAGCCAGTCCATCACAGGCCTGTTCTAATGTGATTCTTTGTTTTACTATTCTGTCTGCTGTATAGTCATACTCTGAATATTGACTGTCGATGTGTAACAGCACTGTTTGCAAAGTCCCAAAACATCATTCTGAGCGATCACCTTATAAATCCATCAGGAAAGCATTAACTAGATTTCTATTCAGGTGGACTTTAAATTAACTAATTGTCCCAGAAAGAGTTAAAGAAAGAGGGATTATTGGTGTAGTAATCAGAGGTTTGAGTACCACGCAGAATGTTATTACTTTGTAACTGACCTTTGAGCACAGTCTGACCACACACACATACACACTGTGTTTTTAAAGGCTGAATCGCTTTATGTCCTCCTTTTATCCAGCTGGGGTGGCCTTTTGTTCTCCTCTGTCATCAGGACTTGGTATTGTTCTACCCACCTGGTATTTAAAGGCAGTCACAGCCTTGTAATTAGTTCCAGAGATCCCATTTACTAGTCTATTTCCAATAGTGACTTTGTCTGCAAACATAATGCCAAAGTCTTATTCATGGATCACAAAAAGAAGCAACAAATACATGTAACAGGTAACTGGTCTTTTTAGTGTTCTGCAGATTGGGGAGCAGGATAGAGTTTCTTTGTTCTCCTCAAAGAAACATGAGCATTTGGACTGTTTCAGAATTTAAAGGTTATCCAGTCACACTTCCAGCATTGTTGTAGGATATTTGTAGGATTTTTGGTTTGCTTTCCCAGCTCAAAAAATATCTAATACAGTAACCTACACCCCAGAGGGCTCTGAGGTTTTGCACATCTATGCCCGCTAGCTGAGTTACCTGAATCAGCTGCACTGGACTGGACTGGGTGATGGTGAGTTTTTAGATTACCCATGAGTCATACTAACACTCCTCCATTTGGTTTTGTTCTTTTCAACAAAAGCTGCACCATTTGTCTTTTTCAAATTAGAAGCCCATATTATGTGTTAAGCATGCATTGTTCACTTGAGGCATCAGCAAGAGCTAATGTTTCTTTTTGTATAGAAGCCTGTCTGCATAATCTCAAGTGCCGTTTTCCAGTATGTGATCATTACAGAGAAAGAAAGTAGTCTGTTTTTAACTATTCAAAATACAGACAATACTTTAAAATAAAAAAAACATTATATTTAACTTGTTTAGCTGCATAAGTATATTGCACTTCAGAGTCCTTCTTCCATTCCCTGTTGACTAAAAACTAGGAGTGAGTGTATGTTTCATGACCCCTTTGCGAGTGGTTGCTGGTTGAAATCGGTGACATAGAGGGCGCTGCACCAAAAAGCTCCTTGTATTTGCTTTGGTCACAAGCAGATTACTGCGGTCATACATGGTTTGCATGGAAGATGACACATGTCTTCAAACACTTGCCAACTAACCACCAACTGTAAGTGAAACTTGGAAAAAGTGGGAAACAAACCAGAAAAGTAACAGTTGTGCCTGCTGAAATCAGTACATGTCAAAAGTCGCAGCTTTTACTTTGAAGGTGAACGGTCTCCTTCAATAAGTCGGCGTCTTCCAAGTAAAGTGTGGTGAACAGGAAAATATGCTAGAGGAAAAAAGGAATCACAAAGATGTTGTTGGTATAGCTCCTCTTTAAGGAACATTTCTACCCACTGCCAGCAGTGTCCAGCAACCACTCGACAGCCAGTTGGGGAATACGTGTTTTTTTCCCTAGAAACCTGAGGTTGGCAAGGGGTCACTGACCAATCACTATGTCTGTGCGACTGGGGCTTTAGCAGTTATTTTCACAGTGACTGCCAGCAGTCATTTGCAACTGTCTGGGAATACTAATTTTTTCCTAGCAACAAGCGGTTGCCAGGGGGTTGCTGACCGGTCTCTTAGATTCTGTGACTGACGCCTTAGCTAAATGTAACAATGGCAATGATTGGACTAATTACTCTTTCTGCCATTTTTGATTTAAGACTTCTTAATGTCCATGACACTAATGCATAATTTAATATGGCTAAGAATACGATCCTCTCTTCTTTCCCTTCGCCTCAACCTGTCAGAGTAGGTGGCTGCACCTCCTTTAGCTTCGTTCTTCTCTAGGGCTCTTCATCCCCACTATTGCCTGTTAGTAGTGGATCACCAGATCATTGAAGCTCTTTTTTGTAAGGTCTTTACTTTTCTATTTAAACTTTCCTAAAAGGTCTGCCATTTAACGTTGTACTATTTAAATAACATTGAATTGAGCTCACTATACATTCATATAGTCACATTAGAGGCACTGAGACAATGCTAACAATGTAAACCAAATGTAATGTTTATGATCTTTGCCGTCATAGAAGCTCTGGGGGATTATCAAAAACCTCTATTTTTCAGTCATTTGATTGAGACCATTCCAGCAGCACAACAAGGGTACAGAGATGATTGGCAAGAAAGTTTTAAACCCAGCTCAACCTCTGACATCATCTGGTAACGTGCCGATTTTGCAGGACACTTCCATGCAAGAACACAGTCCAGAGGCATTACTTTTTTTCAAAGCACGCTGTCACTGCGATCCTCTTTCCTGGGTCGTAAAATACAGCGAGAGCTTGTTAGGACAGGCTGTGCCATGGTATTTTTTTGTGTCTGAGAAGCCTTAAAATTCAAGGATCTGTTGAATTTCATGCCTTTTTTTTCCCCTTTTTTTTTTTTTTTTTTTTTTTTTTTTAGCTTTGATAATAATCTGCCAAAAAAAATGACACAGCAGACT
>VUQG01019661.1:0-15223 GCA_015106755.1 Etia nguti | reverse complement strand
CTAAACTGAGCATTTGAGTGCACTAGATAAGCGTGTGTGCATGTACAATATGTGTCTGTGTGTGTCGATGGATGGGCGAGAGGGAGGGAGCCTGCCGCCTCATCCATTTATCCATTTCTCTCTCCCCACGGGGCCAGTGTTGTGCTAAATAATGGCGTATGCTCACAAAGGTTAAGCAGTGAGTCAGAACCAGTGATGACAGGTTGACCAGAGAGTCTCAGCCAGGCTGCCATTGAGCTTTGTGCAGCAGATGCGACAACCACACACACACACAGACACAATGTCATTCTCTCAGCTCACTGGGCTTTATTGAATTGTTGTGCTCTGCTTCAGTCCATGTTCTGTAACCATAAATCTTTTTTCTGTTACTTCTCCAGCATACAGACGTTGACTTTGAGATATTAAAGATGGGTTATTCTTTCTGTTTGAAATCACTTTGTAATGCTGCTGATCAACAAATCCACCAAACATAAGAACTTTTAGTTTGTGAACTGAGAGGATTCGGTTAGTGGGTGTAAACAGAACTGCAGGCACTCATTACTTTTTTACTTTTTTCAATATTGCCTCTTTTTGGTCATTGCCAAGAAATATCCCTTTTAAACACCCTAATAGCCTCCTGCAAGAGTATTTACTAATTGGTAATAAACTTCCATTTAGAGTGCTGCGTTTGGGGTTTTGCCCTCGCTTTTCTCACTAGCTTATAGTGAGAAAAGCGAGGGCACATCTGTGTCACATCTCTCCCCAAATGAGCCAGTCAGCCAAATGTGTTCCAACCACACCCACACAGTTCTAATTGAGCCATTAGCTACATTTTCAACTTTCTAATTCTTGATAATTAACAGGCGGCCAAATTGCTTGAAAAAGTATTTGTTCTGTTTTAAATCTGGACTCTGCTTTCTTATGTGCTGCCCTAAGCTGCACATGGATGGGACGTGCCTTTCTGTCGCTGAAATTGAGACACATACAGTACTGCAGGGCATTCAGGGGCATTCTTCGGAGTGAAACTGGTTCTTAAATGACTTAAATGGTCACAAAGGGGAAAGCTGAAAAGGGATTGCTGTGGAAGAAAAGTTTTCTCGGTCTGAACCAGAGCAGTGCTAATTATAGATTAGCAAATCCAGTTTTAAAGCAAAAAAAAATTGAGATTTTAGGAGGCCGTCTATGAAAAGAAAGAATCTGAATGCTGGATTTAAGCTTGGCATTTAAGAGATTTTTCCCAAGCTTTCATGGATTTAAATTGCAAATCTTTCGGTCGGTATTGATTAGAAATCCTCATGAGAATCAATAGCAAATTGCAGACGTAACACATCCTGGAGCTGTTTACATCTTTTGAACGCACATCTTTTGTTGTGGCTAATCTGTTTCCCAGACACTGCATAGTGTGTTTAAGCCCTTTATATTTTCATTGCATTAAGTTCAGTGTATTCACAGCAGCATATACTTGTATCTAAAGAGATTTAGTATTGGTTATAGAGCATCAGACCTGGGTTGCACAGAAATAAAGATGATGAGATGCAGCCAAAGTGGAGCAGATTAATTGATTTTGTCACTGATGAACGCATGCAACCCTTGGAAGCCTTTTGTGAGGAGATATCGCTCGCTGCTTTCACACAGATTTTTTTTTTCCCTGATAAATTTCCTAGCATGATACTCCTTTTATTCCCTAAGAGCTTTTATAAAAGAACACCTGAAACCTTGAATACATGTCCACCCGCTTCTTTCTGTTTCGATAAGCAATTCCCCAGAAACGGGGAGATATGAAATTGTAATTCTGAAGGAGACAAATGGTATGTGGCGCTGCTCTGAATTATAAATGAAAGCAGAAGGGCCTTAGTTCTGCCTTCTTGCCCGAGCGTGATTCAGACAGTCTGGCGTGAGCAGGACGCGGTCACATAACAGGTGGAGACGCACACATGTATAAACTCAATCTGAGTCCCACACGTTTCATATTTGACAATTGGCCAATACCAGGCCCAAACTTTGTTAATGCTGGATCTTATCTTGTGGTTAGCCTACATCACACACCATGGGTAAAAGATCCCCAAATCACTGTTGAGTTGCATTGTGTGGAATGCAGGTTTTTCCAAGCAAGATGAATGCATGGGCTGAATAACTTAACGTAGATTCATTTTACATCATTGTTGGTCTTGTTTCTGCCCTGTGGGAATTTAGTGCTAATCAGTCTTGTAAGAGGAATCGACTCCATCGATCCTGACCCTAACCTAAAGCTGTCAGGACACAACGATGTTAAGCAGGCCTTTAGGGAGTGTTTCTGGATCTTCAGCAGAAGCTCTAGTCTTCTAGTTTTGGTCAGTCAGCAATAGTTTGATTCAGTATTCCTACCACTGCTAGTTTTGAAAAGGGGGGAAAAAAACCTAGTTAGGGCAGCTGTGGCTCAGGTTCTAGAGTCAGTTGTTTGCTAATTGCGGAGTGGGTGGTAGAGTCATGGCGGTTCCTTTTGTTCACCATGACTCTAAAGTGTCCTTGGGCAGGATCCTCACCTGAGTGTGCGGTGAATTTTGGGTGCTGCTTTGAGAGACTATCTCTCTCTGACAAACCAAGTCTTGGCATTGCGGCCAGTTATCTGAGCGGACAGCAGGATGTCCTGGTCTGCTGTGCTTTACTGGTCTGAGGTCAGTACAAATGTGTTGTTGCCACGTGTGGATCATTCATATGCACTTGACTGTTACAGCTGACCTCAATAAACATGTTAAGTGATCATTTTAACCACTGTTGGCTTAAACTCTGAATGAAAGTTACATTTTTTGTACATTCCACAAGTACAACTTAAAAACTGTTCAGTTATGTTTGGCTAAAGTTCAGAGGCTGGAGGCTGCTCCCTGTGCATGTGTTAGAGCTTCCCTTCTTTAGTGAACTGGCCAGTGAAAGACATTTTAATGTCATCCTGACCTGTGTGGCTGTTTACTGGATGTCCTCTGCCCATCTGCCAGTTTGAGTTAGTCTCTGCTCTAACTGCACGTATGGCACTTTAAAGTGGAAGCCGTGGAAACAAGTTGCGTCATGGTACTGAGAAAATAAATCCGATTTTGTGGGCAGTTCCAGACGGTATTCAAATTAAGAGTGCAATTAAGGGGTCAAATACCATGCATTAGTTATCTATATCTATATTTGACAGAATTTACAACCCTCAGCACTGCCAGTACCCACTGAATTTCAACAAAGCGTGGCAAAAATGAAAAGTCTTTAATTAATTAAATAAAAAAACAGGTCTTAATATGTCACGCATTTCCCAGAAATTTGCGATAGATATTCAATTTGGAGATGGAGTCTTTAAGATTTGGTAATAAGATTCATTTTGTCATTTGCTCTTGATGGTTTAATGTCACATACTCAACATGTTGTTACATGTTACACTCCTTACTTTAACCCACAAAACCCGCACCTACCCCTGTTGTAGTTTCAAGAAAAAGGTGGTTTAATAATCCACTTTCGTACGTTCAAAAGTGGTACATGACCTCACAAAAATGGGAATTTAAAAGTAGCCGAGTCAAATATGATCCACAAAAGATTATATCACAATTGGAAAAACTCCTCTGCCTTTAATGAATGCTTATATTAACCCATCAAACATTGCTGTTTGATCTGCAGTGGCCGTGTAGTGCCTTTCATATAACAAATAAAGAAAATTGATAATATAGATAATACAGAGTAAACCTAACTAAATATAAAATAAACAACAACATTCAGCGCCAAAAATCTAAATCAAATCAGTGTCCTGTATTGGTGCTATTAATTCACAGTATATAACCCACCTACTTCTAAGATTAAATCTATAAAAAATGCAATATTCACCACTGTGAAGACTCATTGTAGGTGCAGTAGCTGCACACTTTGTTATACACTGGCAGAACCCCTGAACTGTGAAACTCATAAATCAGTGTATTCATGTTATAATGGAATAAATAGTACTGAAATGACCAGGTATTCATTTTTGTCTGAGTTCTTTAAAAAGTCATTCCTGTTTATTTTTAAGGAAACCTGAAACACATGTATTCATATGTTTTCCTCATTCTCTGTCATGTCTCCAGGGGGTCATCATTGCATTATGCTCTTGTTTAATGTAACACTAAAATTTTAATGGTGGGTTATATTTAGTTGGAGCCATATTTTACCAATTTGCATATTTTAGCAGCAACAGCTGTGGAATCTCCCGTCCTCCTTGGGGCTCGCCTACAGCATCTGTCTCATATGCAGGTAAAAATGAAGTCATGAAATGATACAGCGGTCTCAACTGTGCAAAAGAAATATGTATAGGACTTTTTTTTAAAAATTTTTTAAAGTAAGATAGACTTCAGTCATGTCATAAATATAGCCCGCAGACATATGTCCACACTAGCAGACTAACTGTGAGTCAGTTAACCTCTGAGATCAATCTGGGATTTAATTCTGCACTTAACACCCAGGCTACTGGCAGGCCTGAGCTGTACAACTGTTCTTGCCAGTGAAAATTTTGTGTTTTTCATTAGACTTACAATAGTAATATTTTTTTAATAATTTTTTTATTGCCTGTAGCAGTTCAATAAATTGTTAGTTGTTTAAATGAATCCTTTTCATCATCTTTGCCAAAACTTTTTTTTTTTGCACTAATTAAACTGAGTCACTTGGTTTTACTTAATCAATTTATCCAGATTTTTTTTTCTCAGTAGTACATTGTGCAATGGATACGGATACATAATCTGATGTTTTATCTGTTATCTTTAAGTGGATGCCTTACGTGCAAGTCGGCAAGGCTCACTCAAGATATGATTGGTTTGGAAGGCAAACCAATCATAGCGTGCTATGTGATAGTCCATGTAGTATGTGTGTCCCTGTTAGTATAACACTACTCAGACGCGCTGGTCCTTTCACACCCAGACACTCCTGCCTCTCTGTGCTTGCACACATGGACAAATTCCCCGTGTCTCTGAAGTTTGACAGGCTGTCTAACATCTTCAACATCACCTAAAGAATTAATGCAGATATCTTTAGCCTGTGCAGGGATTGGTAAGAGAACAGAAGATTAGCATGTCATGCATAAATAAAAAGCTAATGTTTTAGAGCTATGAATTGCCACTGAAATGTCTCGGTCCTCACGAGTCACGTAATCTGAAACTGATGATCTTGATTTAATTATACTGATTTTTATCACCCAAATTAAATTATTTATTTTAATTTTGATATCCGTGTCACTTCACGAAGCTTTTGTTAAGTCTGAATTAAATCTCATCTGTGTGTGGTCGTGAATTACTGGGAGCTCAGCCAGGGAATTGTTAGTTTAAAAGTATGCTTAGATGCAACCTAGCTGATTTCTTGCTGTGCATTTTAAACATCAGATGGAATTATTCACCCATTTTTCGAGAGTGCTTGGGAAAAACACATGAATAATGCAACAGCACTCAGTGGCTGTGGTGGGCCTTAATGAGATTTTTGGGAAGGTTGTGCTTACTGAGTCATCCTGGGCGAGAGAAGAGACAGGGAAGGGAAGAGTGAAGGTGAGCTAGAGAGAAGCGTTTCAGGTAGTAGCTTTAAATCTTAGTTTTAATTCAACTCATGGCTGGAGCTAAATGTAATTATGGTCTCAATTACGGGTACTGGGGGCTGTAGCATGGGTCGTCTGTTATTATCCTTACTCACCCGCAGTGGCCTCTCAAAAAAATGAAAGCTATAGCCCTATTAAAGCTACTGTAGGTCTACTCAAAAATACAGTAATAGGCAGATTTATGTGCTTGAAAAAGGTAAAAGCTTCATGATGGGTGACAGTCTGACCACTGAAGTGATGCGAACTAACAAAGTCTTGTTACAAACTTTTCTGTTGTGAAGTTAAATTGCATTATGCTTGTTGAATACAGTATTTCTGAAAACTTGCTGTTGTAAAGTATTTAGTTAAAACAATCTTTAAACAAAATTTAAAAGAAATCGTAATTTCTAAAGCAGATATTTGGTTCTAGTTCATTTTTCTCTGTTTCTTATGCTTTAGATGCAAATTACATAAAAAAAAGAAAGTTGGGAAATAAAAATCCCAACTAGAAAAAGGGGAATTGATTAGAGGTACAGTACTGCACAAAAGGTTTGACTGCCTCTCATTTCTTGTGTGGGTACAGCAATGTATTCAAGCTTAGATGGGAATAAAGTATATAAGCCAATAACAGTTTGTACACTTCTAATGAGATTGAAAGTCAATATTTGGTATGACCACACTTATTCTTTAAAAAAGCTGGAACTCTCGAAGCAAGCTTTCTTGTCATTTCTTTAAGTAATCTTTCCAAAATAGTTCTCCAGTCTTCGTTCTCTGTTGAGATGATGCCACACTGGTTGAATAATGCTGAGGCACGGCAGGTGGTGAGCTCCCGCCTGGGATCGTTTCTGAGGAGCCCTTTAGTAAACAGTAGATGGATCACCTGAAGGATCAGATTCATTTCCTCTCAGGTCCTTTGTCAGGTCTTTGCAGGATTGTTTTCTTTTGTTATGTTTTTTAAGGACATGACTTTGAGATACTGTTCATCTGCTGTGGATATGTTTTAGGCTTGACACCTCTTCATTTATCCTCCACTTGTCCAGTTTCGTCAAATGAGAACACACTGTACAGCATATTGAAATGGTTCTTGGCTAAAAGCTCTTTGGGAATCATCTTGTTGGTAAAAAAAAAAAAAAACCTACTTTATGCCTGTTAAACTGTGTTATTTTTGTGAGGTTAACTAAGGAAATGGGACCAAGTTACTCGAAAGCCTGTCTACGTGGAAGTAAAATACAAAAATGATAGCTGACTCAATCAGCTTTATGAAAAGCCTTACAGATTGTGCTCATCGTTTAGTGGTGCGCATGTCTAAATTGTAAATTAAGTGATTAGAAATCATAGGTTGGTGCTCTAGATACTGCATGTTGTTGTGTGCAGAGATTGAAAAAAAACATGTTCTGTGTTATAATTGCACATCCTTTTTTTTTTTTTGCAGACAGTTGAGCCTAAGACCTATTCTGTACAAAAAATTAGGACATTTACTCATGGTATTGTTTTTGTAATAAAGATTATGTTGCAATAATTATAATAATGCAGTAATGAATTATTATAATTATGTAGACGCCCTATATTGTAGTTGTTTATAGATTCGCCTCACAAGCTAAAGCTAGTTCAGTTCCAAGAGGAGACACAAATTCCTTTGGGGTTGCGTCTCGAAAGACACCCGACATATAAATTGGCTAAATCAAACATGAGGAGCTACTCACTGTGGTGACCTCTTGGGAGTAAGGGAGCAGCCAAAAGTAGCTTTTCATTGCAATATAATTATATGCAAATTAGTCTATTGTCCAGGACTATGTATTTAGATTACACCAAATACTGTACAACTAAGAGTTCACAGACTAAAACAGCACTACAGCCTGCTACTACGCTGTGATTACACTGAACCTATCACCCCTGCCTGTTCTGACGGTTTGGAGGAAGACACCTTTTCACCTGCAAACACCGGAAAGTTATGACGCATCAGCTTGCCAAAAAATGATGTTTTCGTCTTCTCTCCACATCCCATCAACAGGCAGCTTGCCAGTACTAGGTGCAGGTTCTTATTATATGCTAATTGAGCTCACTTCTATTTATGCTGTAGCTCCAGCAAATAAGTAAACTGGGTGTAACAATGGAAGGTGTAGTTTTAATCTAACGCATATGGTTAGGAGGGCATGAATTTTTGATTTGGCCCAAGCTGGGACTACACACATAACTGATCAACTACACTGTTCCAGGGCTGCAGAGAGACTAGCAAAAAAGTTTGTTTGTGAGACCACCACACCAGTACTATATATTGTAGCAGTAAATCCTGATATTGTCACAGGTAACACCAGAGTATCACCACTGGAAAAGGAGAACAGGAATTAAGGGCTACAAAAGCGCTAAATACTTTTGGTTTTCATCAAGCACTTTTAACCCATTTCATTTTGGAGGGAAATATCTACTGCCATAATTATTAATGGATCTGATTATTAAGATTTTATATGCAAGGGTCAATCTAAAGTCAACTTAAGCATAAGTAGTCAAAAGTGAGGAACCGCTACATGCCAATCTTAAAACATCTCTTAAAATGTTTTTATAATAGTTAATGAGCCTTGCAGATTATTATTATTCCATTATTCAAAAGACACAATATCTCAAATCCTCACAAGATATTTAAGCCATTTTAAGGAAAATGGATGTGATTTGATTCACCTGAGTTCTGTACAGTAGTCTTCCAACTTACCAGTGGTGTGTTTGAAGTTTAAATGTTATGCAACGGTGGACTGACATAACTGAAAACAGCCCTCTACATCTGCAGGTTCTACATGAAATATTTGTATTTTCACTAATATATATTTTCACTTACATAGTACTAATGTGGTAATATATTAGTATCAGAGTACCTTTTCTCGAAAATCTTTTATCATCAGGTTTTTCTTCAGTCTCTTCGTACTCAATGTCAGACTGTTGACATGTAGAATGATCATGTGAGATGTAATTAACAGAAATCAAGATGCAGAGTACATAGCACACTTGAAAATGTGGTATGCTGAAGTACTTTGTTCACGTGTAGTATTTTTTTGGCTGGAGGCACACAGGACACCCGGGGCTCACAATGGAAACATGGTGGAATTTGGCAAAAACATCTGCCAAATTTTCATTATCAATGGGTGTGCTAAGGGCTGGTGATAGTCACAGTGTTTTCTCTCTTACTCATCCCACCATGACATATTGCTACTTTAATAATTAGGCAGACAGGTCCAGAGGAGCTTTTTCCAAATGTAAGATGATGTTTGTTTTTTGACTTCACCATCTACGAAATTCAACCAACACAGGGTTCTGTTTCCATCATCCTCATAATTTTAGCTCTGAGGTTGTGGGGTATCTTTGAAGTTTGGGCTGTGCAGGATTTACCAATGCAGCCTGATTAATCTGGTGTACATACTGACAATATGTGTCACTCAGAATAGAGACTGCAGACAGAAGGCTCACCTCCCCAGCTGTCTGGAAATTCAGTTGAAGTCTTGAAGGTTTAAGCTGTCGGATAGGTGCTTTAAATAAAATAACACACATATCTGTGCGCTTCCTTCTGTTGAGTATTGTCACAGAATAAAATGAGGGGTTTTTTTGTAAATATGTTGTGTTATCTCAGTGGTTCAAAAGGCTTAAAGCTTTACAATTATTAGTCAGAACATAGCATTCTATCCATTTTTTTCTTAAATTTGGTCGACAGAAAGTGGAGAAAATGCTCAGAGGTTTATCAGTGATGTTAACTATGCACTTAACTTTCCATTAAGAGTGAGTTTGCTATCAGGTTGCACTTGAATTGGTTTAAGATGGCAATTACATACAATCGGTTGGTGATATTATTGCAATTAACTGTAATAAATCATCAAAAATCATAACTCTGTTGCTGTCTGTATAAGGAGGAATTTAAAGTCTAGCCAGAGTATCATAGATTTAAAACATACACACAAATTTCTCTAGAAATAGCAACGTAGTTATTCCAAAATGACAAAGGGTCTCTACAACCTTGTTTTTTGTAGGAATATAACGAGGACACAACTAGTTGGCAAGCAGCTGGATCGAGTCCCCTATTGTAAAGAGACGTGTCACAGATAAGTTGAGATCATCAGCACAGACTGACTCAGGTTAATTGCAACATATTGGCTGTCTGCATTTATAATTTAGACGGCATTTATTTGCAAACCTATGCCAATCTGTCTGAGAGTCAGAGTCCGTCAGCTGTTTGGAGACGAGGTGCCTCCCACAGCTTCAAGCCACAGCCTGAACTCTGATAGGCAAGTTTTCTTGTCATTTATTTAAGTAGTCTTTGGATGTTTAATGTCTTTTCTTCCATTCTCTGTTAAGATGACGCCACACTGCTTCAGTTGTTGAATCAGTCTGCTAATATTGTTGAGATCTGGGCTGTGAATGGGCCACTTCATGATTGATAGTGTTCCATTGTGGGTTTTCCTATGCAGGTACTTTATTGGCATTGCATTTAGGGTGCTTTCCAATATGGTACTGCATTTGGGATCAAAATCTGATGGTACTTTTCTTTGTTCATAATTCCATCAATTTTGACAAGATCCCCAACATCACTGGTGATGGACCCAGGCTGTAGACAGCTCTTATGTACATACTGATGACAGTCTGAATTGAAAATTTCAAATTTGGATTAATCACTCCTTATGTCCTGTTGACATTCAGTTCAGTTATTGTGCAATTTAGCTCACTGCCGCCCCTTGTCCCTAAAAAATGACCTTAGACACCCTTCAGTTCCATTTCTGATAAGGGTTCAAATGTATCTCTCAGGTTCTGTGTCAGGTTTTTGCTTTTCTTAAAGATATGACTTTCAGATTCTGTTCATCAGATCTCTGATCTTTTTTTAGGCCTGTCACTTGTCACTTTGTTCAACCTGCAGTTTCCTCAGGTTTTTTTTTTTTAACAAGATACTGCACACCCATGCAAACATATGCCAAGTTTCCCAACAATTCATCCCTACAATAAAAGTTTGTTAGTTGCCAACTTGTCTATTACACATAGACACATCACTGGTTCATCCCTTGGATTCATCGGTCAGTGTTAGGGGCTTAAGAAACAAAAACAACATTATTCAAGGACTGGACTGAAAATGAGTGAAAAAGCAGATTTTTCTTGAAAATATTCAAAGAAAAACTTTCAGAAAGATCTTCCGAAAGCCTGGAGAGTTATTGTTCAAGACCATTTTATGAAAATGTGCAAGAAAGTCTGGCTCCTTGGTAGCAGAATATAAAAAAAATAGGTGGGTGAAGACCCTTGCACACATGAATGATGACTCAGGAGTCAGATCTACAGTAATGTGCCTGTAGCGCTGGTCATCTGAGGTCCAGGTCTTTGCTGTATTTAATGTTTAGGTTTCATTTAAAATTAAAAAAAGAGGCTATTTTAGCTAACAGTCTCTACTAATAGCTCTGGGACAATGGGGCATCTCAAGCATCAAAACACAAATGTTGGGTGACATGCTATCAATGCCCCAGCATTTCATTGACTTAACTGTGTAAAAGGGAAAAATAACACTTGACTGGTATCCAACATCATTATCCCCTTTCCTCAAATCCTTTTCTGGCTCATTCATTGAAGTTCATTCATTCATTTATTCATCCATTGATTTATCCATCTATCTATCCTTCCACTATTTTTAGAAACAGTTTTTTTGTCTCCTTATAAACAAAAAAGCTAATCCTTGTCATACCTGTGTAGTTTCTGGGTTCATTTTATTTCTTGATCTGGGTTTAGATGGGCTCAAAGCACTGTTTTAAAAGAATGAAAAAGGGGTGATGCCAGCAAGCATTATGGTGCTGTATCTACAATTTGTTAAAATAGCATTGTTCCTTTTTTCTTTTTTGAAATCCAGACCTAAATAAATTGCTATATTGAAAAGATATGTGTAACCTGTGATTTCCATTTTAAGTATAGGCTGTATGCATTACAAATACATATTGTGTACCAGAGTTTAATTCAAACAGAAAATAGGCATAAAAATTAAGCAATACATATTTAATTTCCCAGGCGTCTTATGATAGTTGCTACTCTTGGAAAATCATCTAAAATCAGTAAAAATACAAACATTTGTTACGACAACAATGCCTAGTAAATATGTCATAATAAACATGTAAATGAGTCAAAAACATAACACTGAGACTTATTATTACAACCTGAAGCTTAGACTGGCAAAATTCTTTTTGCTATCAGAGGATTCAGTCACTCTTTTATCCTACCAGCACTCTTGCCATGTTGTGGGAATTCTGATGAGTCCTGCTTTGTCCATATACCAAGTGAACTGTTCAAGAGTTGCATATAGTGGAAAATGTAAATACATTTATTGTTAGAAATTAGTTGATGTCAGTGAGAAGAAAGATGAGTAAGCAGACTGGAAGTTCTAATCTTTCAGAGACTTTTTTTATACTTACTCCTTTGCTTACTCTCCAGATAAGGGGAAACAGTATAACTCTATCGGAATAAGATGATGGGGCATTGTGCTCTGGCTAGAACTTTTTCATACCTTGCCTAAAACCTGACCAAAAAAATCCATTACATTTCATACTTTAATTAACATAAGACTGCGACAGCTGGAAGAAAATTAACTGATTCTTTTGCTGATAGTAGCATATTTGCTTACTTCCCACTGTGGCCACATTGATGTATTGATCTTTTAATATAAAAAAAAATTGATCCTCCATCCGGAACATTGTATTTGAAAATATCAATAATTTGACATGGATCTGCACAGTATTTCTGTGGCTCAAGTGGGTGGCCTGTGAGGTCATATCCACTTTGCACACTATTGATTTGTCAGTGTTAGATAAAAGTCATGAGAAGAGAATTTTTTTTTTTTAAGTAGAAAAAGGATTCTTGTAAGTGTGAAGGTTCATGTGAAAGGTCGCCAGCATAAACCTTCATGAGCTAAGACCTATGACTAGTGCTTCTATTGCCTCAACATCACCTAGGATGTGTGATGTATATTATTATTCTTTTTCTTTCTGATGGTTTTGAGTGTTTTTTTCTCAAGTGCCCTGCAGTATCTCATCTACTTTTTGATAGTACTTCTATATATTCAAGGTTTATGAGTCAGAATTAGTGCTGCCATTGGAATGTGTAGTCTGTGCTTCATATATTTTCCGTGTTTGTTTGCACACAGTCACTGCATACTATGATTGTATGGGAAGTAGAGTAAAGAGGGGCTACACATACCCAGAGTGGTGTACTTTCAGAGCACTCGGAGGTCTACAGGGAGGCCAGCGAAGGGAAGGCAATAAAAGTATGGCAGGATGATTAATTTTTTACCATGTATGGAGAACCAGTGTAACGAATAACTGTGGCCAGGCTTGCATAGTAATTCACATCACCATTTGAGGCAAAGGTGTTATGTCATCCATGATCCACTGAACCCTAATCTAATACTATAATATGGAAATAATCCATTTAAATATGTTCCACATCAGATGTGCGTGGTTCTGCTGGTTGTGAATATAGGAAGGTGTGATTTTGCTATTTAATTGAAAAGAAATTGCAGTGGATATGGATGTGGACTTAACTTGCAGTTACAAGGTAAATGACCAATAACTGTTAGATATAATGCATTAAATTTCGTTGTGATACTTAAATACCCATAGGTGCTGGATGCTGGAAGTCAGTTGTATGTAGCATATGTAGATAATGTGCCACAGAAGTTTTGACATGACAGTTTTGACAGTTGTTTCCTTTGCTTCAGCACGGGTGTAGTTTCATTTGACTTCATTACACTACAAGGTTTTTATAACATTTTTGGCCTTTGACAAAGACTATCAGAAACCCCAGTGGAAAAGTGTCCAAAGAAGAGGCTTCAAATTGTACTTTTTAATGCGTTTGTCGTTGCAAGTTTTCGTGTTTTGCTTATTTTTCAGTTTGTTAATTAAAAATCTAAGTGGGTGGTTGGTTTATCAATGTTAAGATGCATTTGGATGGAAATGTTGCTTAGGCGCAAGTACAAAACTGAACCGTGTTGGTGTTTCTCTTAATTGCAATGGCATCTCTCATGTTTAAGCCTTTGAATGCAAACCGAAAGGTCATTGAGGTGTTTACAAGGACAACTAGAAGTTGAATTGTCATTGTTCAATATCAGCCATCAGTACATATAACCCCATACCATCTCCATGTGTCTGTTCTAGCTAGTGCCAGCAGCAGTGCTGAGATCCATGTGTGACTGAAGTGGTGCCACTCAGATTTACTGGCAAATCTCACTGCCTATTGTTAACAGTGGTATGCCACTTTTTTCAGTGATGTCTTCTTGACTGCTGTTGTGATGCTGATGTTCTGCTGGCGCTTGGCTGCTATGTTTACATATCATGCAGTTGTCATGCTGCTTTAATGTGCCACTTGCCAGTTGTCGGAAGTGTTCATGCCAGAAAGAACTGGCATATGTAAGCAGTAGAGGGGCGCTTTTGATGGACGACTCTAATTAGCTCGTGAATCATTTTGCTATATGCTGTCCTCTTACCTAATGCCACCCTGAAGGGATCCAACTGTTGTATTTACTCAGTGTTGCCTTTAACGTTACACTTCAGGATCATAGTATTTCTGGCAAGGGAGATTTGAAATTCCATGAGCAGGAAGAATAGTCCCTGTTACAGTCTCATACAGGATTCAGCGTACCTGCTTTGTGAAACGGTGTAAGGATATAGAGGATATGGGGCAGCTTCACTACTGGAGGACTCAGAGGATTTTAAAACGGGTAGTGAAAATGTTAACTGGCACAGTGTGTGCTACTTGAATAAAGTGGCATTCTGACATAAGCAGTCTTGCCTTAAGGGACCTTGCTGAGCAGTAAACATATTAGTCTTGTAAGACAACTAAAAGTGGCTTTTGTTAAGACACCAGCCACTGCAGTGATGAAGTGCATGACATTTAAGAGGCTCAGGAAAGGTGGATTACTACTCAGAATACAAAAACTATATGTCATTACACCATGTTACTTTAGATTACAAACAATGATTGTAATCCGGTCTTTGAGTGATGACGTGATGAAACCTGCTTCCGGGTCCAAACCACTCTGCATTTATTAAGGCTGTTGTGTTTTTAACATGTTTTAATGCTTTGTGTCTTGCTCTATTTAATCTCAACAAGCCCCTAAAAACACTCAGTGATCACTGTCGGCCTCTCTCGGTTTTTATTACCACTATTCATTTTAAAGCTCAGTTTTTAAAACCTTACGATGTAACTACAGCCCAGCCCATGCAGCAGTATATTAATGACTAACCTTATATTGTGGATGGATTATCTCAGTTGTTCTCCTGACTGAAGTTTGGTCCGTTTACAGCATCCTGCCATGCGATTGCATTTGTACCTAACCATCGGGAACCCTCACGTTAACTTTTATCGAGTGGAAAAAAGTTAGCATTCATCCTCCAGCTTCACTGTTTATATTATGCTAACATAGCTGTGTTGCTAGCGATTACATAGCACATCATTATGTACCAGCTAGTCCAACTTCAGTAACCCTACAAAAGTCACTGCTGTTTACTTTCTTATCTTCATTTATGTCGGAAGTGATAGCAGAGCTATACGTTTTAATTTGTTTCAGAAATCTCTCTGTCAAAACATATTACATTATGTTTAGGTGGAAACTAGCAAGCTAACTCCCTGCTAACTTCTAACTCCGTTAAATTTAATAAATTCTGGTTTCATGGATGCCTGGATGTTAAACTTAATTGTTACACC
>VUQG01019660.1:40455-52991 GCA_015106755.1 Etia nguti | reverse complement strand
TCCCACATTCTTGATTTTTAGTTCACAAACACTTCTTATAACGACTAACTACTCCTGGAACTTTGGAGGTTTTAGCTCTTCATATAGTAAAGTTACAGGAGGATAAAAATAATTATCAGGCAAAATGTCCTTCGTTTGTTAAAATAATCCCATCCGATACCACGTGAGAACAATAAATATATAATTTTCTGTTGTAACCCTCAAACTGGATGGTAATGTAACAACACTCATTTTTCACTTTTTCACAAAACTAAAACATCACTACTTCCACGTCTAATTGTCTGTAATGGAGGCCGTGTAAACTGGATCCGCACTCCGTGCCCAGCGAATGATCGTGACGCAGGGGGAACAAATTCTGTCGGTGATACCTAGCTTGGCACAGCACTGATCCTGCCACAGTTTGTTCCCCCGGTTCAAATCACAGACGAACAGTATCCCACAGCTGTTTATGTTTTTAAACCCATTTTGCACAGAGAGAAATTTTTTGAAAAATGTGTTGATAGCAGTGTTGAATATTCTTACACAGTAAAAAAAACAAAAACAAACAAAAAACAAAAACTATACGTAAAATAATGACACCATAAAGATGGTTTGTTTTTCTGTTGCTTAAAACAGGTAGTAGTTTATTTTATTGCAAATTTATTGCAGTTTACTTTTATTTGTTTAGTTGTTTACAAAAGGTTTGAGGTGTGAAATAAACTACAATGGAGTTTGAAAACAAAATATGGATTTGTGTGGTTGGAGGATGTGTTTGTGCGGGGGGGAATGAAGATTTTCTTGTAAAACACAGGGGGGGCCTAGCAAAAAAAAGTTTGGGAACCACTGTAGTAAGGTATCTGAGGAACTGTGGTACTGTGTAAGGAAGTCAGGGGGTGGCAGAGAAGTATGTGAGGGAAGTGCAGGACATGTATGAGGACAGTGAAACAGTGGTGAGGTGTACGATAGGCCTGACTTTGAAGGTAGGGGTGGGATTACATCAGGGATCTGCTCTGAACTCCGTGTGTGTGTGTGTGTGTGTGTGTGTGTGTGTGTGTGTGTGTGTGTGTGGTTGATAAGTACCTGGAGTCACTCATCCAAACCAACTGACACTGCACAAGAGAGGTGAAGAAGAAAGTCCAGGCAGGGGTGAGAGGAGTGTCAGGGGTGATTTATGACAGAAGCATAGTACCAAGAGTGGAAGTGAAGTTTTACAAGACGCTAATATTTTCATTGGGAATGACCAGAATGGACACGATTAGAAAGTAGATCAGATGGACAGTATGGGCTGAGTGGTTAGAGGTAAAGTTGAAGAAGCAAGGCTGAGATGGTGTGAACATGTGCTGAGGATGGATACTGGATATACTGGACAAAGGATGTTGAATATGGAGCTGCAAGGCAGGAAGTGAAGAAGGACATGCAGAGGTTTGGTGTAATAGAGGAGGATTCTAGGTATAGGGTGAGTTGGTGATGGATGACTTCCTAAAGGGAGCAACTGAAAGAAGACTTATTTTACAAACTCATCTCCTGGGTCATTGAATTCAACACTCTGTACCCTGACTTTTTTTCTCACTAACCTTGTGTAACAAATGAGTCTGTGTCCACAGTGAAAGCCTTGCACAGAAGGGGAAATTAAACAACATGAGTCTGATTTCTTAAAGTCCATAGACACAGCTCTTCTTTCAGCACCTCTGATCTATTTTCTGCATCTGCCTTTACTATCCCACATAGTGCATAGTACATAGTCAGCTGCGAACAAGTTTCACAGCATAATGTGCATCTTCATACCCACTTGGTTTTGCATTACTGTTTTCATATATGCATTTTTGCATTATATCAGTTTTAAAACCTTGAGGGTGGTTTCACAGCTAATACAGGCCTCCATTTGGTAGGCTCTACAGTCCTTAACTTCAACTATTATATTGTTGCCTTATCTTATTCCTTTTCTTCTTCTCTCTATCCACAGGTAAAACAATGCACCAGGACATTGCTCCATAACCTTCCTTGCCCCTCACCTCCCTCCTGATCACCTCTTCTCCTCCTCCGTCTGTCCTCCTTCCCCTTCCTTTTTTCTACTGCCTGTTCATGATGACAACCACACTGGAGATGATGCTGGCACAGCCTGACCTGGAGCTGGGCCCTGAGCGGATGGACGGCTGCGAGGCTGCTCGTGGGCATTACAAAGTGGTTCCCTCCGTTGTCTGCTCGATGTGCTGTCTCTTTGGCATCATTTACTGTTTCTTTGGTGAGTTGAACAGGTGATGTTAGTGCAGCAGTTGTTATTTGTGTCTATTTTAGACCTGTTGTTGAGGTCACATGTTTCTGGTTCTTTTTTCAGGCTATCGCTGCTTCAAGGCGGTGATGTTCCTGACGGGCCTGATGTTCGGCTCTGTCGTTATCTTTATGCTCTGCTACAAGGAGCGCGTGCTGGACACCCAGCTGAGCGTGGAGGCCTCGGTGGGCATTGGCCTGGGCATTGGGACGCTCTGCGGCCTGGTCACCATGCTGGTTCGTAGCGTGGGCCTCTTCATGGTGGGCCTGCTGCTTGGCCTGCTGGTGGCCGTGGCTACCCTGGTCGGCATGGAGGAGCTTTCTGACAGCCCGCCACGCTCTGTCTGGGTGCCCCTGGGCGTGCTGCTTGGCCTGGGCATGCTGTTTGCTGTGCTCACCCTGCAGTGGCAGCGTCTGTTTACAACGCTGTCCACAGCGGTGTTCGGGGCAGCCGTCATCACGGTGGCTTTGGACTACTTCGTAGAGCTCTTTGCCCTCGTGCTGTACATGTATGAACGGATTAAAGCAGAGTCTGGAAAGCCTGTGTGCTGGATGACATGGGTGGTGCTCGGGGTGTGGCCTGCCCTCACCCTGCTGGGTGTCGTGGTCCAGTGGAAGGTTACCGCTGAAGGATACTCCCATACCAAGGGTGAGGAAAGCTGGTTCCAGTGTATGTTTGTGGTGCTTGGCTCTGGTTTGCTGCTGACTGTCGCAGTTCACCATTTTTCTTCTTAGAAGTGATACCTGCAGGAATGAGTCTAAAGGAGAGCATGGGGCTCATTGCAGTATATTTATTTAAAAGATTTATTTACTAATTATTAAGCACATATAGATTTATAAAACAAAATGTAAATCTACCTTTTTAATTTATTATATAATCTTATAGATTATGGTGGCAATATATAAAACAATGTATCTTTTGTTGTGGGTTTGTAATGTATATTATACATTTATATATATATATATTTATATATTGTACACTAAGCAGACCTTTGTCCATATAGTAGTATACATAGAGTCGATCTTCTGGCCCAGTGTACAAATGTACATTAGATAATTCCCACATTTTAGAGTTAGTTTTATCTCACACCAAAATTAATGATTTAATGTTCATTTATTACATCCGCAGTCTAAACTAAATGTTTTTGGGTCATGTAAAATATGGAATTTAATTAGCTGAATCAACAATAAGTTATTTTGAGGTCCTGGACAGCTATACCAGAGTTTAGGATTCCCCCACCTCTCAAATTTCACTTTAACCCTGTATAAGTACTACTATACCACTTTTTCTTAGCTTTTTAAAATTGATAAATCAAGACAAGCTGATACAACAGGAAGTCTTGACCTGGATATCTACTGGCTACACCAGAAGCTGCAAAATATTAGATGTCATTGCCCAGATACACCAAGACATCAGGCAATAGTTGTTCCCACAATTTTAGAGCAGCTTTTCTGCAGTGATTTGGTTCTAAATGCAACATTTACAAATACAACAAAAGCCTGATTTTTGCTGCTCTTTAATGGCACTACTGTATCGGTTTGTAATGTTCTGACTAGACTAAAGCAGTTTTCAGCAGAAGTTTATGTTATACTTCACTTCTGACAAAATGCATTAATTTTTTGGTCATTTGAGGGTCAAATATTTTTAAGATGCCGTGCCTTGAACAGGACTAATTTCACTGCAACATTTTTCAGAATACATGTAAATGCCTGCAGCTTGGGAACTGACCTTTGTTGCAATTTCTTTACCTGAATTTCATTGAATAAATACTTTCAAGACTCTTTCAACCTAGTAAAACATCCAACAACAATGTTCAGAATAAACATGTAAGTGAGAATCTCTTCAAAACTCAAATCTGATCTAAAGGAGTTCCTCGGGGGACCTTCATGGGTGTTCTTAAGTTTTTAATAAGATGAATCTAATTTTCACATAGAAAAGTATGTAGAATATATATAGATATCAACATTGTCTCTGTTTTTAGCTTTGAAAAACAAAAAATGATCTTTCCTCATTAGCCTCCTTTTTGTTTCTCCACAGTAATCATCAGCCGCCAGCAGCGGAGGATGCAGGTGATGCGCATTCGTCAGCGGGATGACCGCTACCGCAACAAGAAGAAGAAGAAGCAGCAACATGGCTCCTCCTCACACCATCAACACCAATCCAAACAACTGCACACGGAGCCCGCCTACCGCCGCAAACCCAACCCTATCCGCCGCTACGATACCGACGTCCTGTCTCCTGTGAGGACCAGTAATGATACTGTTAAACTAAAATTTTTAGACTTGAAACAAGTAATATAATTATTTAAAGGAATTAGTCTATCACTGAATTCTAGAAAAAAATTGAAAGAAATCAGTGTGAGACCTTATATAACTATATCCACGGTCTTTATACAATAATGAGCTATAGACAAGACCGTCCTAAATCATATATACTAAATGCTTATCAATCAAACCGATCGGGATGCGATCAAAGTACCATTGTCAGATACCTACCATTTAACCAAGTTACTTTATAGCTAGCTGGCGAACTGTCCCCATGTGAGCTATCACTGAGAAAAGTAAACATCAGTTGTATATGTTTTGTTGGTCCATTACATGATTTACTGATGGCTAAAATGAATTCTGTTTAAAAATATAAACAAGTGTCATGTATCATGTTACCTAGTGAACCAGTATAGCAAGCTAGCAAACTAGAATTTCAACTCGGCTCACCCTTTGCTGACAGATTCATAGTAAAAAGAAAGTACACCCTCTTTGAATTCTGAGGCTTTACATATCAGGATAAAATAAAAATCTGATCCAGGTTCTGAACAAACCAAAAGATTTCTGTATTATGTCCTTTGGACAGACTAGACTAAAGTGAAGATATTTGGCCATAACGCACAGCACCGTCAGCGCAAACACCTCATACCAATAGTGAAGCAGGGTGATGATTTTGACTTGTTTTTAGCCAAGGACCCTGAAACCATGCACTCATTGTGTAGAATAAATAGGCAACAATAGGTCATGCAACTACAGTCAAACATTGTTTTAACCAGATGATCAAATTTCCAACACGTTTCAATAGCTTAGAGGCAACCAATTGGGCAAGTAGTGATTTTGAAGTTATCCTGCTATTTGTTAAGACTGGCAATAAAAAGAAGGAACCAGACTAACTCCATAAACTCTTTGTTCTTTCTAGAGCTACATCCAGAGTTTTAGAGATCGGCAGGTGCAGGCAGAGCCCTTTCCAGGCAGGCTAGTAGGAGGCTCCCACGCCGTAGTGGAGATGGGCTATGACTGTGGATCCACAACACCACTCACTGGAGCAGCAGGACCTTCGCTACGGGTCTAACCACTCCAGAACCTCCCAGATGCCTGAACATAACACTTACCCAGAGAGATGTATGTCTCTATAATCACACCTGTGCTAGAACAAACCATTACACACCTAAGAGGATGGAAAAAATATATAGGGCTGGATTTACCTGAAATGAAAACATATTTGACTCTTTCCCTGAATAAATTTTCGATTATAAACCTCTTGCTGGAGCCATCAGCGTGGTGCCGAGGTTAGCTGACCTCTTTTCACCGTCCAAACGCACAAATGCATGCAAGTACTTAACATCACAAAAACCGCAGCTACAATTTTAAAGATTGATGTGGAAGCCTAAAACAACCTGCTGGACCCATCACCAACCTGTCTGCCACCATCTCAACTCAAACCAGATCAGGGATTGGAGCTTCAGTGCAAACCCTCCTCAGGTTCTAACACAGGCTTTGTATAAAAAAAATGCAGATTCCTTGTTAATAGTTTCTACCACTGATGTTACAGAAGCAAGTAGAAGTCGAATTAAAGGTCCAGTCAACATTGTCTTTAAAGGGAGGTAATGACCCTTCAGTGCAAACGGAGATCCTCTATTTGCTCTCTGTGCCATCCGGACTACAAACATCCTCTCTGAAATGAGGAAAGATTTCATAACTGTCACTTTTAAAGAGGGAAAAACCCTTTGCCACCCTTGGTGCTGGACGACACACTACTTCAAGCGGCCAACTGCTCTGAAGGCCAGGGAATCTGTTTAAACGGGTGCCTTGCCCCTCCTTGGACTGTAAAGTTCAGCATCAGGAGAGCCGCTACTGGCAGATATCCCACCAGTGGCTTCTTCTTGCATTAAAAGTGAAGATTTTTTTCAGTGAGGGGTGGTAGCCAGGGAGCTACAAAAAGCAGGGTTAAAAGACTTTTTAGGGGTGAGCAAGTTGTTTTCAGAGATGTGTGGATAAATGAGCCTTTATTTACACTGGCACCTCAAAAGACCTGATTTTAAGGATTTTCAGTGCTGGAAAATATAAATCTTGCTCATTTTGCGTCCTGAACTTATTCTCTAAGAGATTAGTTTCACGCCTAAAACAGATTTCTTTTTCATTCTATCATTTACCTTTGTGTAAAACTTGGCAGAGGATGGTCATTGACAGAATAGCATAATTTTTTTTTGTTATGCCATAAAAGTGAACAAAAATTAAATTTTATTCGTCAGATAGCTCATTTACCATAATTAAAACAGGATCAAGAAAACTAATGCTAGCAGATAAACTAATTATTTATTTTTATTTAATAGCTTTATGATAATAGAGATAATATAACTGAAGATTGGCAGAAATTAGTGCCAATATTAGATTTTTAGTTTCTTAAACAAATTCTTTTTAAATTAATCTTATTTATTCCAGTTGTCACGCAGCTGTAGTCACTATTTACTGACACAATAGTGTTAAGAAAGTGAAAGCTTGATTAGCTAAACTACAAATAACAACGCTGATAAAAAAAAAGTGGCGGGAATTATCGTTGACGTTAGCATGATAGGCTAACTAATGTCAACTTTTTAAGTGAAAACTAGTTTGCCTGATTTACTACGGAAGGAAATTAGCCTAGCTTGCTAGCATTGACACACTGATTCAAATAAGTTTATCTGCCCTGTAACCAACTTGTGAAAAGAAAACAGATAAAGATTTAATAAGTAAGTTTGAGATTTTTTTAAATTTTCTCTTCTAATATTCTTTCAACATTTACATAATATTTCAGGGTTATTATAGCTTTTTGTTGTTGTTGTTGTTGTTTTTTAATGGTAAATATTAGCAAACCAAGTTTAAAAAAAAAAAAAAAGAACTTTAATTTTAGGCTGTGCAGGTTTGATTCACGCAAGACTGAAACTGATTGAGACATTGTATTTCAGCTATTGGTTGTTTTCCAGTGCAATAAATTAAAAATGTCTTCTCAGTGCTGGTTTAGGTATCTGCCAAACAAAATCTCAGATATGTGCCTGTTTGATTGCACCGGATTGACGGACCCAGTAGAGGTGCTAGTGTAAACAAAGCTCAAAGGTCTGATTGACAAAATGGACTAATGGCCATAGAAACTTGTATTTAGAGCAACTCTTTCCATCATGTGCATTGACCTTCTTTATTTGGGACAACATAACTTTTTTGTCACCAGTGAAAATGTGAATACTTTGTTATTGTTGCTACCTTTTTAAAGGAAAAGCAGACACATGAGTGTGGAGGGGGGGTGTTTTTATTTCTCACCTGACATGCATGATCTCACCCCTCCGTCCACCCAATCTGCCCTGTGTGGCACTGAACACCCTGCACCCTTTCATGTGCATCGATGTGAAATTTGTACATAAAAAAACACAACACTTACTACCTTTTTTTTGGGTGGGAGGGGGGAATTGTTTTTTTTTTTTTTTTTACCATTTGATTGTTATATTTAAACACTTTTTTTTTCTTAAAAGTCACATTTAATGGTTTCTTTTGAGTGGGATGTATTTATTTGTTTTATTTAATTATTTTCTGTAAAGGAGAGTGCAGTCATCACAGTAGGCCAGTAACGCCATGCTTTTATTAAACTGAATTATGACTATGATCATTAAAGCATGTGTTCCAATGGGCCTGTATACAATAAAATGTGTGATTGGTCTTTTAAAGCAACGGCACATAGGCGTGAAACATAGTCTATTGTTGGCTCCCTCATTTCTTTCTTTCTGCCCTTTTCTTCAACATCTCTTACATCTGTCTTCTTATCTTTAACTTCATCTCCAGACACCTTTTAATCTTCTCCTCCTCCTCACCTGTACATTTTGGTGCCGATACGCATACACATACAATTCAGCTCGTCCTTGATATTTAAAAAAAAAAAAATGTGACGCTCACTTTGAGGAAAAAAACAAACACTGCTGCTCAAGTAAGAAGCCAGAAGATCTATTTGCACTATTTCTGTGGTAAATGCTGACATGCAAAATGGTGTGTTCAACCTTTTCAATTTAAATTGAGGAGAAAGATCTTCTCCTCTAGGCTGACCAAGAGGTGGAACATCTGTTGTAAGGAGCTTCCTGTAATCAGAGGTCCGAGTGTTGATCAAACTATCGTCTTTGTGAACCACCTCCATCATGCAGTCCTCCTCTGTATTTATCATATCCACATGTGTAAAGGTGGCCCATAATTAGTGCCTTAGGAATGTCTCCTGGCTGATATACAACTACATCAATGTATGTACATCTGAACACTTAAGGGGCATCCAAAAGGAAGTGGTTTGTCATCGCTTGGCAACTAGGGACTACAAAAGCTACCTTGGTTGGAATAACTGCTGGTGACACAAAATAGGCAGGTCCTGACTCACCAATGAGAACAATAGATACAGTTGATCGACATATGACAAGGTGGCAAATACGTTAAAGGGTTACCTAGGCAACTGGAGCCTAAGATATGAGTGACTTGCTCACTGTGTGGATGCTCCTTTACAGATTGCTGAGCAGCCTGAACGGGCAGACTCAGTATATCCGTGATCAGGGTCGTGAACTTTGCTTTGGTTTCAGAGCTGGTGGTTTGCTTTCAGCAGATCTTTCCTATCTTTAATGTTTCTTTAAGAGAATTTCACCCAATTTCTGAGGGTCTTTTGCTTTTTTGTAAGAGAAAACTGTTGCAAAGCTGACCATTGCCGATTGCCAGGGAAAAATATGTATTCTGTTTATGGTTGCAAGTGGTTGCTGAAAGTTGCGGCAAGTTTCAGCAACCACTTGGTAAGTAGTTGGTAAGTATTTGGGTACAAGTGGGTGACTTCCATGCAAATTCTGGGCAACTGCAGAAATCTGCTAGCTATCAAAGCAGTGCTAAGAAGGTTTTTGGTGCATAGTAATTTTGTGACCAATTTCACCTAGTGCCAGTTGCTGTGAAATCAGTTGCTAAAGCCAGTCACCTGGTCAGTGACCCTCTGGTAACCACCAGTTGGTAGGAAAATTCCAACTGGTATTCCAAGACCATTTGGTAATTGGTTGGGTCAAATTGCTGGCAGTTAGTTAGTAGCATAAAAATGGTAACGGACCGGCACATCTGATTGCACTGAAGTCCTCTTGATTGCTTGGATTGCTAGCAGGTTGCCGAGGTTGCCAGAAGTTTGTATGGAAGACTGTAACTTGTCTGCAAACACTTCAGGTTTCACTACAGAGTAAAAATGGCGAGTGTCTGCAGACAAGTCACAATCATCCATGCAAATGAGAGCTGACCGCAGCAATCTGCTAGTAATCAAAGCAATTACATGGAATTGTTGGTGTAGCATTTTCTTCATGACCAATTTAGCCTAATGCCAGCCAGCAACTATCAGCAACCACTTGTCAACCAGTCAGGGTGTGAATGCTCATGGAGATTTAGGTGAACAAGTTATTCGAAACATTTTATTTTAATTTGAAAAAACACCAATTTAATCTTCATATAAGCATTTAATCCAACAACCAAACAAATGTGTGTGTGTTTGTGTGTGTGCTCATACAGAGGTGAGTCTGTGTGTGCGATTGTATGTCTGACATTGAATCAGAAGTGGATGCTACATTTCTGTCGTTTGAAGTCCTCTCTGAGCTCTTGATATACGCGCGCACACACACACACACGCACATATACGCCATCATTCACATTAACAATAAACAGCTATTGCTTTTCCACACACAACACATATGTCTGACCCTTAACTGACCCCTGACCCCCTAACTGCTCCTCAGATCAGATTTTGGGGTCCTCACTGTCACTTTCATCGACTTCACTGTCCTCACTGACAGAGCGACCCAAACTGTCCAATCAGATTCTTTACTCCCATAAAATGTTCTTCTACCAATTTCCTAAAAGTTAACACAAGTTCATGTTAGTACATGGTTTGCCTACTGAAAAAATCCCACCACTCAATGATCAAATAAGTTTAGAAGCACAGCTTTACCATTATACCCCCAAGAAAAGTGGGACAGATTAGTGTTTTTAAAAAATTCTTCTTCTCTCCTGCCGGTTGTCATATTTTCTGCTGTTACATTGATGACTGGATTTACTCTTGGTTATCCTGTAGGAGAAAAACATTAGAAAGATAAAGTCTCTTTTATCAGATTTTTATCAGACGGCTTCTCTGTCTGAATGCATGTGAGGTATCTGAATGCGAGCAAAGGCTCTGCCCTAAACCCATAGAAACTACAACAGCACTGACAGAAAGAATAAAGTGAGACTGTTTTTCTATTCATACAGAAAAAAATAGAAATTTTATCTTCTAACAAAACATCAAAGCTGATGGTGTAGTGTGTTCCCATTGGTCGCTACATGTGGATCACGAAGGCATCACAGAGACGAGTGAAGTTGTAATTTTACAGGCTGACAACTGAGGTCAGAGGTCAAACTACCATCTACCTCTCTTTAGAAAAAGTGACTGAAATCAGGTGGAGGGCTGGGGGCATTTTGCCACTTATTTTGGCTAACTTTTCAAAAATAAGAAAAAAAGAGCTGCTTCTGAGAGAAACCCTCTCATAAGCGGAAGAAGATGGATGGATGGATGGATGGATGGATGCTTCTGAGAGAAATTTGCTTGTTTCATTTTGCCACTGGGGGCCATCAAAAATCACTAAAAAAGTGGTCCAAGCTTAAACTTAAAGACTTCAATTTCTGAGCCTTTAAATAAATGAGTGAATTGTGAGAAATGTTGAAGTGACTAAAACTGAATTATCATTAATATAAAAATATTTTGAACAGGCCAAGATAATCTGGAAAATCATCAGACAAATATTTATCATTTGTCTGATGATTTTCCAGATTGGGGTGGAAGGATCGATCACCTGTATCTGGTCAAGCATACACAATTTTTGCCATTTGCTCCTAATTTTTAATTTCATTTCCAGCTCCACAGACTAGCTTTACATAATTCACAGATCAAAATAATCCTTTTTTTTTTTTTTTAAATCTCGTTTTAGAATGTGATGCTGCCCATCAGTTCATCCTCTGTTTGATACTATAGTCACAATAAAAAAAACAAACAGTGGCTATAGAGCAAAATTATTGTTAGCATGTGCAATAAACTTGTAATCTTGTGGGCTTTGAATTGATTGCTTTAAAGATGGGGAGCAGGTCTGTGACCACTCACTGTCGGTTGGATCAACACAGCCATAAAAGGGCAGTAAGACTGAGTCAGTCTATAATTTGACCAGGTCAAGGTGATAATTACCTACAATCTGTTTTCGTCTGCAAACATAGAAGTTCACATTAACTACTCGGATTCAGAGTCCAGTCACAATCTCACAGATTTCAAACAGAAACACAGAGAATAATGTTAATAGTCGGTGCTGGACAGTGATTTAACTGCAAAATGACAAAGGTGCTCGGTCTGCAACCTTGCTTTTATGTTGGAATATAACCCGTATATAACCAGGTTGAGTCGAGTCCTCTGTTGTGTTCATAAGTGCAGACTGATTCAGACCGATATCAGCATGTTACAGTCTGGCTGTATTTGTCTGAGAGTGCAGTCAGAGGCTGGCTGCAGGTTTTTGGAGACAGGTTGCCTCCCAGCAGGTGACCTATGCAGTCACCCTGTGATCTAAACCAGTTGGTTGCTGTAACTACTTGCAATCAGTAGCTGAATGCAAAAAACAATTTTCAACATAATCACCAGACAACTACTTATTTTTCATTGTCTAGTGTTACTGAGCCATGAAAAAAAGCTGCTTTAATTTAGTTTTCACACCTTGGCTCGTGTGATTAGGGGGTCCATTGTCCCTCTTGGGGGGACACTCCCATAGGGCTTAAATCTGGGACTCTCCACCATTTGACCTTAGAACTGAAGAAGCTTCTTGAATGGGAGGTGAAACGTCTTCAAGCAACTTAAAGAAGTCCAGACGCTTTTCTTTCCAAGCTCCTTAGACTACGATGACCTGGATGAATGAGAACCTTCACAGACAGCTGCTTTAATTCTTCCTCTTCTTTTAATTCAGCACATTACTTGAATTAAAACTTTGAAA
>VUQG01019660.1:14793-28463 GCA_015106755.1 Etia nguti | reverse complement strand
CTAAAAAAAAAAAAAAAAACATCAAATGTTCACATTTGAAATGCTGCAAACTTGCTTTTCTTTTTCTTTTTTTCACTTGAACATCCACTCAGTTCAGGGATTTCCGAGAACTGGAAAAACTAGTAAGTGCACATAGCATAGTTCCTGTCATCAGTTCTTATTCTTACTATGATAACAAACGAAAACAACATTGGTTCATTTATCTCACTAATTAGTGGAATGGCTGGTCAACCCTCAAACAAAGAAAAATTAGCTTAACTGGTTAGCAGGATGGTAAGTGAGCTTTAAATGACTACAGATACCCTCATATATTTTACTATTTTTTTCCAACTAGTTGCATGTATTTTAGAGTTAAGAGGTCTATGCAAACTAAAAAAGATAAAGAAGAAAAGTATTCAGTAGGTGTTTAGTACACTGCTCAAAAAAATTAAAAGATAACATCAGATTTTAATGAGAAAAGTCATACTGGATCATGGTGAAAAAATGATTCTCAGTAGTTTGTATGGCCTCCAGATGCTTGTATGCTTGTATGCCTGATAACGTTGGGTCATGTTCCTAATGAGATGACGGATCCTCCCAGATCTGAACCAGTAACTAATGTATTTATATAGTGCTTTTCACAGACATAACAGTCACAAAGCACTATACAACAATTACAACACAATATCAGCAAAGAACCACGTTAAAAACAGAATTAAAAACACATTCACACACACACACAAATAACGAAAAAATATCAGCAGAAGGTCTGGTTAAACAGAAAAGTTTTTAACTCTTTTTTTTAAAGACTCCAGAGAGTCAGCTAAACAGTGCTGGAGTCGTAAACTGTTCTAGAGTCTTGGTGCCACAGACTGAAAAGCTCTGTCTGTCCTAGACTTCAGTCTTTTGCAAGAGAAAGCTAACAGATTATGAGCCTGTGAGTGAAGACTGAGAGCAGCAGTGCGTTTGACAAGAGGTTTGGATAAATAGTCTGGAGCTTGTCCATTTAGTGCTATATATGTAAGTGTGAGGATTCTAAAATCCTAAAAAAGAAATTCTAAAATCAGCTTGGAGCAAATGTAGAGAAAATACAATAGGTGTGATGTGAGCTCGCTTCCCAGAGTGGGTCAGGAGTCTGGCTGTTGCAATTTGTATTGCTTGGAGGTGTGACATAAATTTGTCTAACCCCATAAAGAGGGCATTACAATAATCTGTAATGATCTAAATTGATTTTCAACAACTTTTTCTATTTTTTATATGAAAGAAACTGGAACATAAGATAGATTTTTTATGTAAGTCCAAGATCAAAGAGGAATCAAATACTACACCAAGATTGCGAACACTGGCCTTTGCAGATACCTTGCAATACCTTGACTGATACTTGAGTGTATATCAGGAGGAGCTATAATCATAGCTTCTGTCTTGTCTGACTTTATTGGCATTGGAATTATTGGCAAGCCAGTCACTAATCAGGGATAAACAGTCAACTAGGGTGGACAGCCTATCCAGCTGGTGAGGCTTAAAAGACATGTAGAGTTGAATGTTATCTGCATAAAAATTGTTAAAACAAATTGCTCGAGAGATTGAATGATACCGCCTAAAGTCAGGATGTAAAAGGAGAATAACAATGGACCCAAGATGGAACCCTGAGGGACTCCACAGGTCAAATAAGTAGTGTAAGAGCAGAACCTGCTCACCCTAACAGAGAATACCTTTCCAGAGAAATAGGAGAAAAACCCTGCAAGTGCTGAGCCAGAAACACCAGCCAAAACATTGAGCCTATTAAGTAAAATATTATGGTCAACAGCATCAAAGGCAGCACTGAGGTCAAGCAACATGAGTAATTTCCTGCATCACATGCCATTAAAAGATCATTATAGATGTTTAAAAGAGCAGTTTTAGTGGAGTGCTGCTTCTGAAAATCAAACTGAAAAGGGTCAAAAATCTGTAGTGTGCATAGTAAAGCTCTGAATTGATTTTCAACAACTTTTTCTAATAAGTTGCTAATAAACTGTCATTTTGAAATAGGCCAATAATTGCTGGGAGAACTGGCATCAAGATAAGTTTTTTTAAGTAATGGAATTACCTTGGGGTGTTTAAAATAAGACGAAACGCAACCTTTGCTCAGTGGACTTTTAATGATAGACAGCAATGCATGTAAGAGATCCAAACAGGACAGAGGGAGGTAAGATCTCCAACAAGGGTGATAAAGGTTTCATCTTAAGCATTATACAAACTAAGTCATTTAGTGTAATTGAAGAGAATGAAGCAAATGATTTAGAGCACTGAGGGCTATCTTCATAAGGGAAGGAACCTAAATAGAATTTCAATCTTCATTACCTTATTTATAAAATGATTAAGAAATACATTCCAGTTGTAATGTATTCATCAAAGGTTATCAATGAATGCATAGGTGGAGGAGAAACAATGCTATTAATGGTGTCAAATAACATGCTGGATTTTTTTTTATTGTGGTTTATGAGACTTAAAATAAAAAGATTGTTCCTCTTTCACTGCCTTATTGTAAGAAAGAAGAAGTTCTTTAAAATATTCTTTATGGACAGTCAAACCCGTGGTTGACTGTCCATAAAGAAAGTCTTTCTGCTTTCATTCAGCTATCATAGGGCAAGACGCAAGGTACACTCTGGACAGGTCATCAGTCTGTCACAGGGATAACACAGAGTGACAGACAACAATACACACTCACACAGTCTTTGGACTGTTAGAGGAAGCTGGAGTAGCCAGGAAGAACCCATGCAAAGATGATGAGAATATCCAATCTCCACTAGGCGCGATATCCATCTCTTCTGGCTATAATCCACCTCCTCAGGGGTAATGAGGCTTTCCCAAGTCAGGGGAGGAATATAATCTTTTCAGCATGCCCCTGTTATGCCAATTTGACATGTCCAAACCCCCTCAATTGGATCCTTTTAATGTGGAGGAATAGATCCAATTTTGGATAACTTTTTCTCTTCAGTGAATTAAATCATCATCTAAAAACTGCATTTTTTATTTACTTGGGTATCTTTGTCTATTTTTTCATTTTGTTTTTTATGATCTGACAAAAAAAAAGAAGTCAGGAAAAGGACAAATACTTTTTCACAGTGCTGTACATGTGGGTTAGAATGTAGATCAACCCGTAAATAGGCAGCCTGGCTTTCACTTTTGGGTCATGACTGTCCAGCATCCTCCAACACATTCTGAACAAAATCACTACCAGGTGATGACCAGCTGACAGCACGGCTCATCTCTTCACCTGATAGTTATGCCCACAGTCTGATTTTTTGAGTTCCTAACATGGATGACTCTGCGTCACACCCAGAGACAGTCAGGACCTGTTGTCCATCCCAAAGACACGGGGAAGTAATCAACTCATCCTTCAGGGAAAAACCCAAACATACAGACAAGGCAAAAGTACTTGAGGAATTTATGAGTGCAAACCTAGAAAAACTAGTAACTGCACGTAGCAGAGTTTCTGTTGGCAACACTCCTTATCTTTGTAAAAGATAAACGATAAGTTCTTTTACAGGGCTGGAAAAAGAAAATGAGGAGTGGTGCCTTTCAATTATAAACTAGAGTGACTTTCACTGAATTAAAGTACAAGATATCACGTTTACTTCCACTTTGTTGTTATATTGTAACTTTGTGGGTTTTTACTGCTATGCAGATGACACACAACTTTATCTATCAGCAAAACCAAATAACACACACCAATCAGTTAAACTGCAGGAATGTCTTAAAGATATGAATACCTGGATGGCCTCTGAGGTTTTTGTACTCGACCTTGAAAATCTTAGAAACATAGTATCTAACCAGATGCTTACTCTGGATTGCATTACCTTTTTTCTTCTGTAACACTCTGAGGAATCTTGGAGCCTTTTTTTTTTTTTTTATCAGGATATGTCCTTCAATCTGCATATTCAACAAAAGAAGTAGGTCTGCTTTCTTCCATTTGTGCAATATCTCTTAAATTAGAAATATCCTGTAACCTGTAAATATCCTGTAGGGGGGCAGGGATAGCTCAGTAGGTAGAGTGGTGGCCCCATGATCGGAAGGTCAGGGGTTCGATTCCGCTGAACAGCTACCCTGAGGTACCCCTGAGCAAGGTACCGTCCCTACATGCTGCTCCCTGGGCGCCCAATGGCTGCCCACTGCTTCACTGAGTGAATCGGTTAAATGCAGAGAGGAATTTCCCCACGGGGATCAATAAAGTATACATTAAACTTCATTAACACTGAAAAACTAGTTTGTGGATTTAAAACTTCTAGGCTGGACTACTGTAATTCATTATTATCTGGATTTCCTAAAAACTAACTGAAAAGCCTTCAGTTAATCCAAAATGTTGCAGCAAGAGTACTGACAGGAACTAGAAAGAGAGAGCATACAGTGTTTTTCCTATATTGGGTTCTCTTCTCTTCTTGTCTTGAATCCAGAATCAAATTCAAAATCCTGCTCCTCGCATCCAAGGTCTTAAATAATCAGGCCCCATCTTGTCTTAATGAACTTATGGTACCGTATAACCCCATTAGATCACTCTCAGACTGCTGGCTCACTTGTGGTTCCTGGAGTATTTAAACATGCAATGAGAGGCAGAGGCTATGACTCACTGCAACTATTTTACCATTACATTCGAGTACCTTCTAATGCGCATGGTCGTAGTTATAGCAATGTGGGCTGATTGTTCCATCACACAATTAGCATGCGACACGAATGCTACAACAAAGGTGGACATCGAGGCGATGATATACCTTCTGCTCAGTCTGTGGCTTTTTGTCAGACTCATGGAAAACAGCTTTGTTTTTCGTCATCATTTCCCTCATTGCCTGGTTTAAAAAATGGCAGTTTTGATTTTCTTGATCAAGACACTTGAACATGACTCATTGAGTGACACCACTGACTAGCCAATCAGTGCCATGCAGTCTGTTGACATCACATTTTCGGATCGCTGGAACTTGGAACATTTGCAAAACTAGGTACTAAAAAAGTACCTGGTACCAGGAATTATGACCTGATGGACAACTCTAAAAGCTGCTACGAACCGAGATGGGCCGGCCCGAGTACATACTAATGGTAAAGCGTCTTAATGCTGCCGCAGTCTTTCAAGCCCTCGTCAATTACGTTTTAAGAGTCTATTTGAACCTGTTTGTTTTTATGTATTGTGATGACATATTGATCTTTTCGAACCCCCAGGAGAAGCAGGATTTACTTTACTGGGGTTATCTTTGTCTATTTTTTTAAATTTTGTTTTTGGTGTTTTTATGATCTGAAATATGTGAAAAAAAGAACGGGCAAATACTTTTTCACAGCTTTTAACATTTGGGTTACAATATAGATCAACCCATAAATAGGCAGCCTTGGTTTCATGACTGTCCAGCATCCTCCAACACATTCTGAACAAAATCACTACCAGGTGGTGATCAGTTGACAGTGACTCAAAGTAGGTTGCATACAACTGTCATTCACCCATCAGTGCAAATGAAAATCAGAGCTGGTTCCTTGATCTAAAGGGTTCAGGTTGTGGTGTTTGGGGAGGCTGACCCACACAGCTGTTCTCCAACACGTGATCATGCCTTTCCTATTTTAGTAGGATGCCGAGACCTGATGAGAGGTGTGTGTGTGGTGCAGAGGTGAAATAGACAGCTGGAAAGCTGCACAAGCAGTCTGTTTTATGGAACACTTGTTAATAAGCGTTCAGTCATTTGAAATGCTGTGTAGTCTTGGTCGTTTTGCCACGAAATTATCTTGCAGGGTTATTTTACATGGTTGGAAAAAGAAAAGCTGATATGAGGAGTGGTAGTTTTCATTTTCAAACTAGCCTAACACAGATTTCAAGTCAAAGATATCATGTTTACTTCCTTGAAAGTTAAAAACAAAAGAGTACTGTCATGGTCCGTGGGAGTGTCCAGTGTGTGGCGTGTTTTTTCATTGTGGCTCTGCCATTCAGGTGTTTCCACCTGCAAGCCATCATGCAGCAATCAGATGACCGGTATTTAAGACCAACGCTGACTTCCACTCTCTGCCAGATCATCTGCTACCCTGCGGTTGTAGCAGACTACATAAGCTCTTTTACCCAGTGAATTTGCTGACAGGAAGAACATTGGCATCGGTTGAAACTTATTTCACTTTTGGTTTTATTGCCTCCTGCCGGTATGATGAGTTTCTACTCACTTCAGTGAGTGAGATACGTTTTTTGTGCTTGTGAGTGTTTTTATTGCGGACCCTCGTGCCACTTCCTAGGCTTCTTCATTTTTGCCTCCCGGACACCCCTTTAATTCTCAACTATCCCTGGTTGGAGAAACACAATCTGCATATCAACTGGGCTGGTAACAAAATCAGGATTTGGAGCCTGTTCTGTCTCGCTAAATGCCTGCAATCCACACGAACTATAGGTTCACAAAGTCCACCTCCTCCACTCGCGCAACCTGGGCATCTTTCATCTGTCCCAGAGGAATATCATGATCTTCAGGAAGTTTTCAGTAAGGCTATGTCACTTCCCCTGCACAGAACCTATGACTGTGCCATAGACCTCCTTTCCAGAGCTCCGCTGCCTTCATGCCATCTCTACAACCTGTCGTGGCCCAAGAGGGGGGCTATGGAAAAACATATTTGAGAATCATTGGCAGCGCGCATTATCTGTCCCTCCTCTAGGTGCAGGTTTCTTTTTTGTGGCCAAAAAAGATAAGACACTGTGTCCCTGTATAGGTTACAGGGGTTTAATTTAAATCACAGTAAAAGACAAATATGCCTTACCTCTCATCCGCTCCGCTTTTGAATCACTTCAAGGGGCCACCGTTTTCACTAAGCTTGACATTCATAATGCCTACCATTTGGTCTGTATCAGGAAAGGGAATGAGTGTAAGACTGCATCTAACACTCCTTTTGGCACCTACTTAGGTCGGCTCTACGAGATACTAGGCACACTCTGGACAGGTCATCAGTCTGTCACAGGGCTAACAGTGAGTTACAGACAAAAATACACACTCACACAGTCTATGGACTGTGAGAGGAAGCTTGAGTAGCCAGAAAGCCAGAAAAAAACCACGCAGAGATGATGAGAATGCTCAAACTTCACTATATGCGATATCCATCTCTTCTGGCTATAATCCACCTCCTTGGGGGTAATGAGGCTTCCCCAAGTCAGGGGAGGAATATAATAATAATAATGGATTGCCTTTATATAGCGCTTTTTAAGGCACGCAAAGCGCTTTACAATTCCACTATTCATTCACTCTCACGTTCACACAATGGTGCAGGCAAACCACAGTTGTGGTCACAGCTGCCCTGGGGCAGACTGACAGAAGCGAGGCTGCCATATAATCTTTTCAGCATGCCCCTGTTCTGCCAATTTGACATGTCCAAACCTTTTTATGTGGAGGAATAGATCCACGTTTGGATAACATTTTCTCTTTAATAAATGAAATGATCATTAAAAAAGTGCATTTTGTATTTACGTGGGTATTTTTGTCTATTTTTTAGGGGGTTTTTTTTGTTATGATCTGAAACATGCAAGTGTGACAAATATGTTAAAAAAAAAAAAAAAAGAAAATCATGAAAAGGGCAAATACAGTGCTGTATATGTGGGTTCGAATGTAGAGTAACCCGTAAATAGGCAGCCTGGCTTTCATTGTTGGACCTGTTGTGACTGTCCAGCGTCGTCCCACACATTCTGAAAAAAATTCGCTACCAGGTGGTGACCAGTTGACAGCACAGCTCATCTCTTCACCTGGTACCTAAACTCACCACCACAGTCTGAATCTTTCAGTTCCTAACCTGGTGGTATGACTCACTTCAACTAGTTTTCTTTTACACCTAATGTATGTGGTCGTCATTATAGCAATGGGGCTGAGTGTCCTGTGATGTAATTAGTATGTTACACGAACGCTAAAACAAAGGTAAACGTCAAGGCGACAATATACCTGCTAGTCTTTGGGTTTTTGTCAGACTCGTGGAAAACAGTGTTATTTTTTGTAGTCATTTCCCTCATTGCCAGGTTTCAGAAATGGCGGTTTTGATTTTCACGAACGCATGAGACACTGTCATGATTGATTGCGTAATGCTGCTGATCGGTGCCATGCAATCTGTTGACGTCACATTTTCGGATTGCCGTGGATCAGTTGGAACCCTGGCAGAGTAGGTACTAAAAAAGTACTTGGTACCAGGTACTATGACCTCATGGAAAACTCTGAAAGCTGTGGCGAGCCATGGTGAGCCTACTGAGTAGGTACTAATGGAAAAGGGTCTTAATGTGCCCACAGTCTTCCAAGCCCTCGTCAATGACGTTTTAAAAGACTTTTTGAACTTGTTCGTTTTTGTGTATCTGGATGACATATTGATCTTTTCAAAGTCCTAGGAGGAGTAGAAGATCACTATCCGCAGCGTGCTACAGTGGCTTCTGGAGACTGTATGTTAAAGCCGAAAAATGTGAATTTCCTTCGTTACACCAACTTCTACCAACACTTCATTTGTAACCACAGTTAGGAGCAGCACCACTTTACTTGCCTTACCTCCACAAAAGTTCCTTTTGTCTGGTCCACAGAAGCCGAGGCCACGTTAAAGCAGCTGAAACAACTATTCACCGTTGCACCCATTTTGGTTCATCCTGACACAAAGAAATGGTTTACTGTAGACACATCTGATTCTGGGATGAGGGCAGTTCTTGTCCAGTGTTCTGGCCTGCATTGTAAGCTGCAGCCTTGTGGCTTTTTTCCCACTGCTTAACTCATTTTGAACATAATTATGATGTGCAAGACCACAAATTACTGGCAGTAAAGCTAGCCTTGGAGGACTGGTGGCCAAACAACCATTTATAATCTGGACTGATCATTATAATCTGATTTACTTAAGAATCGCTAAAAGACTCAATGTTTGGCATGCTCAATGGTCCCTGTTTTTTGTTTTTTTCAGCTTTTCTATATCCTATATCCCAGGTTCCAGAAACATAAAATGCTGCTAGTCCCTGCCAGTTCTCCACCAATGCTGAACAATGGGAACCAGGAAACATCTTACCACCCTATTGCAAAATGGACTCCTTGACCTGGGACCTAGAAGAAACCATACACCAAGCCCTACGACCCGGAGTGCGGTGGGCCAGTACCAGGTACTGAGACAGAGTCTAACTGAGTCTGTCATTAGCATTCAGCTGTTAAATTCAAATTGCCACCATCTATGCACATCCACCCTACATTCCATGTTTCCCAGGTTCCCATGTTTCAAATCAGCAACAGTAATAAATATAGATTCTTATAGGCAATTTTATTCCTTGATTTTTCTTTTTTTGTTTGTTGATTTTTTTTAATTTTACAAACATTCTGTTGTTTTAAAAGCATTAATATATAAATCAGGATTCCTATTTGTACTTGTGGACTTTATATAAAGTAGATTAAGCCTACATTTGAATTCTGTTTTTGTATTTATTCTTTACTTTCTCTCAGACCATTAAAGACCATTCGGGCTACAGCTGAAATAACAAAAACTCCAACTGTCTGATGCAAATTTGAACATTCATTTAATGGGATACTCAATTATAACGATGTAATGATAAAACAATATTAATGAGTCTGTTAACTATTGGCATTTTTACTGGCCTACACTGTCCACACATATCCATTATTGGACGTTCTTGAAGTTGCAGGACTAATTGTGAAAATTTCCCATATTTCAGCATGGTGTGCAGCTTATAGAAGCCAAAGATTTCAGCCAATTCAGCTCCAATCATATGACTAAAGATAATAAAATACACCATTTTATGCTTCAAGGTCATAGGTCAAAGGTCAGACATTAGTGTGTTGTTATAAAAGCAGGCTGACATCCTCACGTTGTTATAAAAACATCATAGATCATCAAAGTGGTAGTATAGCCTTTGCCCTTTGGGGGGAATTGTGCCCCCCTGTTTATTCTTTACTTGCTTTCAGCCTATTAAACATCATCAGGGCTACAAACATCCAATAACCATTGTCTATTAAGCACATTCACAGACTGCTTTGTAATCCTACACATACAGTAAAGTTCAGTTCCTATTTCTTCCATTTCCATGCCCCTTTCAGTAAACACCAGATCAAGGTCAGAAACTCAAAGAGCAGGAAGCTTAAAATAATTCAGTGTGACAGGTTCTTTTCTAAGAAAACTAAATTTGCAATCATATAATCTGAAACTGAAAAAAAGATAAAATATGAGTATCAGTGAAAAATAAAAAAATAATTTCCTGAAAAATTGCAAAATTTCATCAAAACTATACTCATGAGGGGGGAGTTCAACGTTCACTTACTGCCTTTAGTTTTTCAGTTTCTGCTCTGATTTGGCTCCATGGCTCAGAATCTGTTATTTATTGGGCATCAGAGGCCTTTTAATTCTCCATCTGACCAACTCAGTTTGCTGCAGACTACAACTGATAGACAATTACTTAATATTCTACTTAATATTCTTTTTGTTCATTTATTAGAGATTATAAAGTCTTAAACGGTGAGTAAAGACAGAAATTTCCGGATTAAGTTGAGATGTTTCCTTTTTTCAGTTTTTGCATGTGAACCTACATTTAACCAAAGATAAATAAACCCTGATGAATTTCGGCTTTAAATAAACATATCTCAGTAACTTGCAAACAAACACAGGGCAGGCCGTAAAGACGAGCGTGTAAAGTCTGATTTCTTAGTTTTATTTCTTTTGCTTGTTTCTTTATTGTTTTCATGTGTCTGTCTCAGGCAGGGACACATGAGTGCTTTTTGTTTCTTCTTCTCTTCTTATGTCCTGCAGGTTGTTACATGATGTCTTGCTGGTGCTGCGTGGACTCGCTGACGACCTGAAGGAGAAAAACATGAGACAGAAACATAAAAGACACGCCATATCAGATGACTTCTCTGTCTGGGTGAATGTGAGCTATCTGGAAATGAGTGACACTGTCCCAAATCCATACAAACTACAACAGTAGAGAGAGAAAGATTAAAGTCAGAGAGTCCAGGTGAACACAGAACAGATTAAGAAACACCAGCAGTCACTTCAGTAGTTAATTACTTACAATAAAGCATTTTTATTTGTATGTAAAGTTTCTGAAATATTAGGTGTAAATAAGGTAATGGACTGTTTTCTGTCTAAATATGGGACAACTGTATTTGCATTTGCTGGTGTGGCAAGGGTGTTTTCTGCAGCTCTGCTTCAGAGGTGTGGTGGGGCAGTGGGCAGTGACAAAAGGCTGGCAGAGTAGCTGGGACTGATTTGAATGATCAGTCCTGCTATTTCAGTTGCCAACTGGTAACGGAGAGGGGAAGGCTGCGCCAGAAACAAGTCGGCTGAAAAGCTGCACAGAGCAATTTGGAAAAGTTGCAAATAATACGAAACAAGCGCTTTAACAATGTGTTTGTGTGGGTCCATCGTGTCACAGGGGTGCCGAAACCCAGATGCGGTATGACAGATGCGCAACCAGTACAGCCAGTGGAAGTGCTGGCAGCAATGCTGGCAGAGATGGCCATCATGCACCAAGAACAGGCGACAGTGCATCAAGATCAGCTCCAGTGGCTACGGAATCAGGCCGAGCACCAGATAAGAGTCTTGGAGCACCTAGTCTCGGTCTGGCGTCCCCCTGGCACCTCTGTTGTTCCCCCCGGTGGTGACGCTCCACCAGATGGGGGAGCGAGATGACCCTCAGGAGTTCTTGGAGGTCTTTCAGGCCACTGCAGAGGTGTCCCGGTGGCCCGTAGAGGAATGGGTGCTACGGCTACTGCGTCTGCTATCAGGGGAAACCCAGGCAGTGCCACTCAGCCTGCCTGTGGTGGCAAAGGTCTGTTTCGAGCACGTCCACTGGGTGATTATGGACTGCCTGGGTCTTGTGCCCGAGGAGTACTGCCATCATTTCCAGGAGGGCAAAATGGGGCCAGAGAATCGGCCCTTAACCTATGCCAGGCAGCTGAGTGACGTAGGAGCCAGCTGGCTACAGCCTGGCCACGCAGTCATGCCAAGCAAACCTTGACATGGCTGTATCACTGGCCAAAAACCACCTGGCAGTGCAGCCAGGAAACCCGCTGGATCAACCACAGCCAGTCGTGGAGAATTGGTTGGACCCAGCCCCAAGGAATAGGGGCTCCCCTCCACTATAGCTTTGCTGGTTACGGAGCAGCCACCGCGACAGCTGGTCTCTAACACTCTCTCTGCTGTCTCCCCGCAGGTTCCAGCAACTAAGTTTCCCCCAACTCACAGGGAGCCGTGCAAACGCTGAGGCAGGTATGTTGGAGGTGTGGGCAGCCGGGACGCCAACATTAGGAGTGCCCACTGACGGAGGTGGGGCAGCTGTTCCGTGTTGCTGGCCCTCCAACAAATTCCCCATACCCGAGAGGGACATGCAGTGTTCCGGTAAGGTGACAGTGGATATATGCTAGGATCTGGTGGACTCGGGCTTTGTTGGAGGCAGAGTGGGTGGAGCTTAGATGTGTGCATGGGGACATACACAAATATCCCGTAGTGCCGCTCCAAATTAAATACAAGGGCAAAACAAATGGTGTAAAGGCTGCAGGTAGCTTGCACCTGAGGCATCCCTTAAGTCTGGGGACAGATTTGCCGGGGTTTAATAACCTGTTGGGGCAATGTGTGGGGATGCATTCCCGACCTTTAGCAAGGGGGATGTTTGTGCTGTGCCTAGCGGAGACCTTTAGTTCATTCAACTCTGACTCTAGGGAGGAGGAGGCCTTCTAATGAGGCCCTGCTGCCTCCAGCGATTCACTCCACGGGATATTTCCCACTAGAGGAGTCTCGTGATTAAACTCTATGCAGTCTCAGCCTCTGATCAAGTGATAAAAATTGATGGTCACGTTTGCCCTGACACAGCACTTACCTACCTGTATTTTGTATTGATTAAAGATAGGCTTTATAGAGTTTGTCGTGACACTGGCACGTCATCTCCCGAGTCGGCATCCCGAAAGAGATACTGACCACCGGTTCGTGACCGGCTTCATGGAGCTGACCAGGCCTTTAACTAATCTCACTCAAAAGGGTGCCCCAGATTGGGTCCAGTGGACAGAGCAGTGCCAGGCAGCATTTGCGCAGTTGAATAAGGCTCTGCCAGTCTTTGATAAGATAAAATATGATTTATAGAACTTATATACATTTTTTTCATGAATTTCTTGAATAAGGTGTGATAAGGTGGATCAGATCAAAAGAAAAGGAAACAAACAAAAGAAAAAAACCCTTATGAAGGAAACTTAAAAACTAATGAATGCAGTTTTATATCTTAGCAGTTTTACCTCTCCATCGCGGGTCTCGATGGTCTTGATGAGGACAGTTTTCTTTGAATGCATTTCAGAGGAGCGCTGCTGCTCAGGGCTGGTCTCTGATTAACAAAGGTCAAAATATATTTTATTTTTATTTAATATGTAAAATATTTGAAATCCTCAACATGTTTCACTGTATCATGTGTTGTGTTATTTTGAAAAATCACTGAAAACTTTATGTGGATGCCTCTTGGACTTATGAAGTTAGGAAGGCTAAAAAAGCGAGAGAAAAAAAGCTATAAAAAAACAATTAAGAGGTATCCACAATTTGAAAACTGTAAATGTAAAATTAGTCATAGCTGGAAGGTACAGTTTTATATGCCATCACTGAAAATACTGAAGTTGTTGAACATTTTTAAAAATTATTATAAGAATTTAAAAATCATTATAAAGGTTATAGATATTAAAATCTACATATACAACCCCATAACACTGGGG
>VUQG01019660.1:0-14773 GCA_015106755.1 Etia nguti | reverse complement strand
TAACACTGGGGTTGTATTTAATTTTCAGGTTAATTAAATTAATTAATTAATGCCCAATTTTTTAATTAAATTACATTTTAGTATTACACAGTTTTAATGTGGTTAAAAAAAGAAAAATATTATTGAAATGTATAACAAAACAGTAAATCAGGCTCCATCTGAATATATTGTGGATTCAAACAGATTAAGGTTTGTGTCCTGGTTAAAGGAAGCCTGCCCCCTGGTGGTATGTTCAGGTAACCGCAGCTGTGTTTTTACCTCGGAAACTCAGCGTGGAGTAGGTTTGCACAGGCAAGGCAATCCTGCAAAGGGAAAGGAGAAGGGAAAGTGTAGAAAATATCTTTTTAAATATAATTCTGCAGTTATTTTATGTGTATTTGGATAAAATATTGACATTCTGAGGCAGTTTTCTTTTCTAAAGCTTGATTATAAAGGCAGCACATTAAAACAAAACAGTTTTGGCCTGGATGGATAGTTTGATAGATCACCTGCTCTCCTCTCCTTCCAGCAGCTTCCTGTAGGTGGCGATCTCCACATCCAGTGCCATCTTGACATTGAGTAGGTCCTGGTACTCACGAAGGTGGCGTGCCATCTCGTCCTTCATGTTGGCGATCTCCGCCTCCAGCCGGGCAATGCTGTCCTGGTAGTTGCCGGCCTCTCGTCCATGGCGGTCCTCCATGTCCCGCATCTGCCTCATCAGGGACTCGTTCTGGATTCATCAGAGGCAAGTCTGAAATCAAACCGAGCTCAGAGAAGATTAAGTTTAAATAAAAACCGAAGAGGGTTTATGAGACCTACAGTGCCTTTGAGGGAGTCGATCTCACAGGTGTAGGCCTGGATCTGATGTCTGAACTCCATGGTCTCCTGACGGGCCTGCTTCAGCGCCTCATTGTTCTTAGTCACCGCCTGGTTCAGATCGGACACCTGCAGGGTCAACGGTTAAATAGATTTCACGGTTTATTTTAAACCCCCAACTCTTGGATGTCAGAATTGATCTCTAAGTGTCGTTAATACAGACAACATCCCTCTGACCTTGGACTTATACCACTCCTCAGCCTCTGCGATGTTCTTGGCGGCAATGCCCTCATACTGAGCCCTGATGTCTCGTAGTGCTGCCGTCAGGTCTGGCTTGGACATGTCCATCTGGATCTGGACTTGAGTCTCCTGCATCTGAGCCTGCAGCTCACGGATCTCCTGCGGGAGGAGGACAAACGTAAGGTTGACAGGCCCGTTATAGAACTGAGATTTGTCTGTGCAGACTGGATTAGTTCTGTGGGCACGTCACATGGGGACCAACTAATTGCTACCATCACAACAATGAAACCACTGGTTGTGTAACATGAAAGTCCTAGTAATGACCTTCTAACATCCTAAAAATAAACTATAATTACCATCTGAGGCAACTCTCCGTTCTTCTAAGTGAACTTAACTGCAACAATAAATACATTTTGATGGTGCAGTGGTTAGAACTGACGCCTCACAGCAAGAAAGTCCTGGGTTTCCAGTCTTTGTGCATGGAGTTTGTATGTTCTCCCCATGTCTGTGTGGGTTCTAGATGTGAGTCTAAATGGTTGTCTGGGCTCTCTGTGTTAGCTCTATGACAAATTAGTCATCTGTGCTAGGTGTACCAGTGCCTCTGGCCCTATGACAGCTGGGATAGGCCATAAACATCGCCAGTTAAATTGAGGAAAATGAATGGATGGCTATCCAGTTATATAGCATAACATCACCAGCTAACATTACCAGCTCTCTGTGTTGTTTAGGACACAAACCCAGTCTGGCTTAATACAGAAAACATCCATTGAAGTCTAACTGGAGTAACCAGGATTAAATTACATTCAACCAAAATCACCAACTTTACCAAACATTAGCGAAAGAGCTTTTAGTGTCTGGACATGAACTCCAGTCTCTGGTCTGGAAGGCCAGAACTTTATATACCCACCATCCACCCCAACTTCCTTCTGCAGTTCACAAATATGATTAATGAGGACCTGATGTGTCACAGTAAGCCTTGACAGTGAATGACCAGAAAAGTCGGCGTCTCCCAGATGTAAAAATGATAAATGAAGCTATAGAATGTGCAGATAGTGAACTGTTAGCAATAAAATAAATTAAATTAAATACTAATAAAAAACAAAACAAACAAACCACAAGCAACAAACATCTGAGTAAGTGAGCACAGAGCTTCAAACCTAGTTTTACAACAAGAAGGAGAAAAACAACAGAAACAAAAAGACTAATAATAACAAGGATAAAAAGAATAAAAGAACAACAATAATAACTAGACCAAGAACGAGAGGAAGAAAAACAATTACTACAAGAAAACCAGGAAGAACAAGGAAAAGAACAGTAATAAAAACAAGTAGTACAAGGAGACAATAAGGGTAAGAAATTAAAGAATCCAAGTTAAAGACGCTTTAAGAAGTTATTACGATTTTCTTCCATTTTCTTTATGCAGTGTGGAAACTTATTTTGCAGATGTGAAGTAAAAAAGATTCACCGTCATCAGACCTTCTGAGGCTTTATTCCTCCATTTATCTAAAAAGTGACTTAATTTTAGTCCAAACTGTTTATAACACTTTAATTCACTCTGAGTAACCCGAGGCCATGTCGGCCACTCTGGTTTTTGGCATCATGTAGTAATCACTCCAGGCTGGAGACAGAGCGAAGCCCATGCTGATCAGAGACGAGGATTTGTCCGCCGGTTGGTACACAAAGTAATTTTAGCCTTACATCTGCTGTGGGAGATTTCAGAGCTCTGCTGCCACGCTGCCCGGGCCTGCTGCCAACACTGCGAACTCTGTGTGTGTTTGAAAGTGAAAACTCCCCAAACCCTCTCGTTTGTCATCTCACACACGCGGAGCAGATGTTCTAACAGATGCTAAGACAGACCGAGAGCATCGTCACACAGCTCAACACATATTCTTAATCCTGTGAAGCCTGTTTGTGCCTCACTGACAGATTTATTTTAAAGCAACAATTTGTGACACCTTTCCTCCTTAAAGTCCTCTATAATCTACTTATTACTAAATGAAGAACCTTTGATGATGGCAGCAGCGTTATTAAAACATTTATGAATGCACTTTAAATCCTGATAATGGAGCTGGGATAAGCGATTGGTAAAGATGGAAGAGGGCGAAGAACAAACCTCTTCATGGATCTTCTTCAAGAAAGCGATTTCCTCCTGCAGTGTCTCGATGCGTCTCTCCAGGTCCAGACGGGCCAGAGTGGCAGCGTCCACATCCTGCAACATTAAAAATGTTCATTTCATGTAAAAATTAGATAATCATGGAATAATTATTGACATATTTTCCAGTGAATCGAAGCCTATAATGATTTTTTTTAAATGCATATATTACAAACTTCCATTAAGTTTGCCACACCAGCAGGCTAATTATTGTGAAACATGGGTGGCAAACATATAGCCCAGGGGCCAAAATGCAGACCAACTAATCCAGTCCACTTGATGGCTTTAAAAATGTTATAAATACAAAGAAAGAGGGCATAATTTTTTTACTTTTCACTGTATTTTCCCTTTTAAAATGTTCTAACCCAGATTTATAGCCTTCATACTGATGTAAACATCATCCATAGTCTGCCATAGCACACCAAAAAGTAACAGAAAAAACAGAAGATATATTTTATTTATCACACATTTTGTTGTGTTTATAGTTATTTTTTGTATGTTTGTTTTCATTCTTTTCTTTTTCTTCTTTTTCTATCATCTTCTGCATCCTTCTTCTATCTTCTAGTATCCTCCTCCTCTTGCATGTCCTCTTGCATGTCCTCCTTCACTACATCCATGATGTAGTGAAGGAGGACATGCCTCTCTTCACTGTGGACTTGTCTTTTCCTCCTGCCTGGCAGCTCTATCTTCAGCATCCTTTGTCCAATAACAAATATCCACTGTCCCTCTTCTGCATGTCTGAACCATCTCAGCCTTACCCCTCTAACACTGTATTTATTGGGGAAAGTACGGGAAATGTGAGTGGGACATACCGCTCTGAAAGCAGCCAGGTTGTTTTCCGCTTCTTCTTTTTGAAGAATCTCTTCCTGGAGTCTGCAGGACAGTGAGACACAGAGCATGGTTTCAGACAGAGAGCCATTAACGAGCAGCTGGATTAATTATTGGTTTGAACACACTGTAGAAGCTGCTGTCCATATGCCAGGGAGTTCTGCAGGAAGACGTTAAAGCTGAATTAGGCAGAAGTTCAAAGAAGCATAATTTCATAGCCTGTGTATAAAAGATGGATGTAGCTAGCGTGCTCTCACCCATTGGTTAGTGACGCCTCAGGTTTAGCATTTTCATTTTGGTGTTTTTAAACCAGGCGTGACTGCACACAAGGTGGCCCGCCCTAATGCATACCCTTCTTTATCATCCTTTCAAACTTAAATGGTCTGTAATAATTCAGAAAATAAACATTATATTATAATAAATAAGATTTGAAACCTGCTGGTAAGTAGAAACAATGCAGGTTTAGCACAATTCCATATTGGCTTCAGACTTGGAAGTCCATCACTTAACCGTCCGAGCTTAAAAGGACACTTTTCCAAAATAAAAGATGAAAGCGCTTCCTTTAACTTTAACTTTTTTACTTTTTATACCCTGTAAAGGTCACTGATCGGTTAAAGACTATGCTCCTGGAATAGATTTTCTAAACCCTGAGTAGGTTAGGAGGCTTGTTTGATCTTTGACTCTTAAAATACAACATGCTTAAAGGTTATCATAGATACTTTTTTTGTGGGTAAAGTCATAACACACACTGCCTACCACATTTAATTATTTAAGTTGTCAGAAGAGCGCCTTTAAGTCTCAACCTCAAGGAAAGAAATGAACTTTTGCTTGTTAAAAACATAAACCGCAGACAGAGAAAGGACAGATCCTTCAGATATGTGAGAGCTTGTTCCTCTCCTTTTATAGAAGAGAGCCATGTAAACACAGTGTGTGATTAGCACTAACTTTGGCCAGGCTCGAGTAGTAACACACACACTGACACACACATACCTATTAATCACATCAAATCAGTCACCAATGCTTTTTGCAGTCAGAGAAAAATGATGCTCAGCATTGCTGAGATTATCAGCAGTTTATGTCACATTTCAGAATGGACTGATTGAAGAATTTTAATGCTCAGGAGCACTTCATCGTTATGTCAGGCCTACAGTTAAACCATGGCACACATGTATATTTATCGACGCAGACTGGTTTGAGCTTTGCAAAATGCCTCTATGATCATTGGCTATTTAAAACTTTGCTTTGGAGTTTTCAGGGGACCACACTTCTCTCATTTCTCATATCAGGGCTACAAAATCTGAATATCTGTTTTGATGTTTTCATCATCTCTGTAGGTGTAAAATGAATAGCAAGATTTTTCATGCTGTAAATAACAATGCAGTAAATAATATTAATAAATAGTACTATTAAATAAAAAGCTACGTGAAAATTTTTTTACAATTTCAATCATTTAACTCAAATTGAATTTGTCAGTAACATTGTAACAGAACTTACAATATAAATTATTTTATAATAAACATATTTATTGATGAAGTTACATTTTATATTTTCATATAAACTTTATAATGCTGTATAAACTAAACAAAATATATAAAAAGAAACTACAATTTGGCTAATTATAAGATATTAAAACTAACATAATTTCCCAGCGTTGTGTCTTTCATTAAATTAATAAATTACATTTTCTTTTCCAGTTATTAAGAACACAGCTTTTTTATTCAAATAATCCAGCTGTATCTAATTTAACACCAGACAATAGTTAGTTGTTGCCACTATAAGCTAATTGTCCTAATACAGAAATTAAACTACATATTTAAACTTATTTTATTAAAGACACAGTAATTAATCCTGCTCATAAGTTCAATATTATTTGATATATTAGAAAATGTTTTTTTTAAATATATTCCATAAATATATATTCCATAAATATTAGTTAAATCTAATCATAATAAAGAAGAAAGTAATAAAGGATGCTTAATTTGGAAATGATCAAATACTACTGTAAACTACTTAGCTTACCCTATGAGTTGAATGGTATTCAATCAGACACATTAATCAACCTAGCTCATCAGTTTAATATTTTTTTAAATATTTTAGGAAGTTAATGTATTATATTATATAAAAATCCAAATTAATTATGATGGAGAAAAAAGTAACAAGAAGTTTAGCTGGTAGCTAATGAGTCCTGCTTAAACATATTAGCCTAGTTTAGCAGTTAAGCTGCACATTACATTTATTTAATTCAATATTAATTTATTAACCTAGGTCATTATTACTTCTATATTAGTTAAAAAAATTAAAGTTATTTTTTTATATTACACAAAATATTGAATCTAATCATAACAGAGAAAGGGTAACATAATATTTATCTAGATAGTAATTATTGCTGTTTAGCCTAGTTAGCCTACCCAAGTAAAGTAGCAGTAACTACCAAATGATACTAAATTGCTTGTGTGTGACCTAATGTCTTTAAGCTATGCATTTAATTAGATAAAGACTGATTAATTATGTGGTCACTAATATTGCTCATTAGTTCAAACGAGGAAAAAAACTAATTTGGCAGTTTGTTTCTAAGTAGTTTGCACCCTACACCATTTGAGAGTCCATTGTAGTAGTCAGATAGCTTTTTGGTTTTTGTGTCAAGGTTAGTAAAAATAAAATCTCACTGATATTCCTTTGTTTTGTAGTCATAACCCTTTAGTATCAGATATTTTTTTTTACTACAGCATAAACATGTTGTTAGCAGGATTACATAGATTATTTATACTTTTTAGATGACCTAAAAGAATACTTTGGTTTATTTTTGCTGATTGTAACATTTTTAGCATCATTATTATTGTTAAGCTTCAGTCAAATATCTGTTTTACTTTGATTTATCTGAATATATGCCCCTCTATATTCTAACATCCTCATGCCCAAAACACCCCCTGTAAGACACTCATCCTCGTTACATCAGCAATGACTCACCTGTAATCTTCTTCCTGTGATGATATATAAATGATCTTGGTATATTTTAATTTAAACAGCTTTGCATTCATACAAGTATATTTAAAATATATTTAAAGCATTTAGGAAATATCTTGAAAATAGCAAAAGTATAATCAAGTAATCTGTTGTAAAGAGCACAATCTGTGAAACCAATAAGATGCACAGAGGAACATGTTCATGTTCCGTTAGAAATTAGGTTATCTATCATGGTTTAAAAATACTTCCTGTAAGTACAACAAACAGCAGATCATCTCCCACACGGCTGGTTAGATCTAGCACACACAAGACTATGTATCACCTCATCCTTCCATTCATTATTCCACTCCACACACTTCTTTGCTTAAATTATGGTAAAATCAATGTTTCTATAACTGTTCAGTGTATGGGACAAGTAATATTGTGTACTTTGAACTTTTTAAGAAATGTTTTCAGTTTACTTATTTTAAAATAATTTTTAAAATAGTTTATTTGTTATAGGAGTCACTATAATAAGGTTCTAGAAAGGTTTTTACTTTAAAATTAAGTAAAGCTCTTTTTTGTTATACTATATTAAGGTCATGTTACTAATACTTCAGAATAAACAAGCTAGTAAAACACATGACACTTCTTGCTCCTCCCACCTGATTTTGAGTTTGTCCAGGTCATCGAGCAGGTTGTCCCGCTCCACCTCTATGCGTGACCTCTGATTGGTCAGGATCTCCACCTGCCTCCTAAGCTCGCTCATCTCCTCCTCGTACAGGTCGGCAATGCGCGTGGGCTCACGGCCTCGTAAGCGCTCCACCTCCACCACCAGCGCCTGGTTCTGCTGCTCCAAGAAGCGGACCTTCTCGATGTAGCTGGCAAAGCGATCGTTCAGGTGCTGCAGCTCGGCTTTCTCATTGGTCCGTGTGGTGAGAAACTCCTGGTTGAGGGCGTCCGCCAGGCTAAAGTCCAGCGTCTCGCCCATGCCGGCATAAGAGCGCCCAACAGATGCCCGGGAGGTCGTCACCGGCCTGCCATAGTAGCTTGAGGAGACCCGGTAAGCTGGTGTGGCGCTGGTACGGGTCACCTCATAGACCCTGGAGGTGACATGACCCCCGCCACTGCCACTGTGGCCCAGCAGGGATCGGTTGAGTGACGGTGAGGCGTAGGTGCCATGACCGAAGGTGCGGCGGTACGATGAGGCGGTCTGACCGGAGGAGCTGTAGGAGGCCATGTTGGAGGACAAAGAGAGCCTGGCGAGAGCTGCAGCAGAGAGGAGCACTGAAGAAGAACCTGCAGCCCTCAACTATTTGTAGTTACCTCCTCCCTCAATTTTTACCCCCTCCTTCCTGGGAACTGCCCTCCCTCTCCCGCTCCCTCTGTCTCTTTCTTTCTCCTTTAGCCCCTCTTGTTACATTCCTTTTCTTTCTTCTGTCCTTTCGTGCCTTCATTTCTTCTCCAGCTACCATTTTTCCTTTTACTCCTCTCCTTTCTCCCTCAGCCCTTTCTTCTTCTTTTGCAAGCGTTCAAATTCTATGCTCCCACCAATTTTTTGCCGTAAGACACAATAACAAAAGAAAATTAGGCAAAATGTAGAATGAAAAAGGCAAAACAACCATAATTATGATCAAAGGAAGGAAACAGAGATGCTTAACTCACTGGAACTCCATTTGTTGTCACTAAGTGCTTTGATGCAACTGTTGTTGTGATTTGGCACTATATAAATAAAGTAAAATGGAATTAAACTGAATTAAAAACAACCATTGTCCAAGCTGTTACTTGAGTTGCTGACTTAAGGCTGTCATCTTTTTCCCATTTGTGTATAACATATTCATATTTTCATTGGCTTTGAGTGGTCATGTGAGTATTCATCAGTATTTTAAGCAAATGATTACAAAACAACATACTTAACAGTCCTACAGTGGCCTTAAAACGTATGAATTTTAAAGCCACAGATTCAGTGTAGTGTGAGGTTGGGGTGGGTGGATAGGTTCAACAAACAAAATAGACCTGTTTCAAGAGCAAAATGGCCCAAATTCCCTTGATTCCTGTTGAATGATCAATGTGGCTGTTCTCCCAGGTGTTCCAATAAAGTTTATTGATCAAGGGATTTTAAAAAAAAGGGGATTTATAAGGTTTAGCTTAGTTGGAACTTAGCTGGAAGCTAGCCAGCTAGCTGATTTCCATCCATAGATGATAAAACATGTTCTGAAAAAAGAAATACAGCAGTGCTATAACTTTGGTGTAAGTAAAGACAGAAAACTAAATAGAAGTAATATTTGGTAGGTAGTGAATTTGGACTAACATACAATGGTGTGCTAGCCAAAGAGCTATGGTTAACCTAATGTAAACACATTAGCTCAAGGAAGATGAGCGTTGAGCTATTGTCAATAAAAGTTCATGTTGACAATTCTTGATGGGCAGAGACAAACACAATCACAATATTGCTGAATGAGACTTTGAAAGCAGTCTTAACTTCGTACAAGAGAAAATCCGAAACGATTCATCCACCACACACAGTCTGCACTTCCTTCTTAATATGGTGGGGTTTCTACACTGATTAGGTCACACCTGCCAAATTAGAGAAGGCACACCTCAAAACATCTTGCACGCCGAACGTGGTGTTAAATAATTTTCAGGCTCTCCGTATCTTGTTCCCCATGAGTCTTTTTATGGTTGTTTGAGTCTTTTTGTAATAGTTCTGCATGCTTTTGAGGTTATTTTTGATCTTTTTGTGATTATTTTGGATGATATTTCTTATTTCCTGCTTTTGCCCAGCAATGTTTTATTTTCAATATGGACAACAATAATAGTCTATACCTACATTCTGTGTGTACACCAATCCTTGCAGATACATGAAAACTAGAACTGATCCTTTACAAAAAGGATAAACTTCCAAGGAAGACCTGTCGAGGTTCATGAGAACATCGTCTTTCCCTGATGCTGTGATCTCATACCATAACAATGCGAGGATGCAAGGCCACTTTCAAGACTTCGTCCTCGTCCTCACATGGTGAGGTGGCCCAGGTTGTTAATGACAGCATCCAAGGGGGAAGAGCTCTGACTAACCTGCCTTAAAAAGGAAAACTATCCCATCCCGAGAGTCTGAGACACAGAGTGCAGCAGTACTTACCAGAGCAAAGAAATACCACATTCACAAACAATATGTGCCATTAATGCTGATAACGTTACGTGTGAGTGTGAAGGGGATTTAAAGGGAGGTTTCCCTCTGCCAGCATTTAAAGTGGCAGACCTGGAGCTGTGTCAAACTTTAAAGGAATTACTAACACAAAAACATACCGAGCCAGACATTCATACTACAGCGCTACTGTAGTATGAACCTTTGATCTGTCCAACAATTTTATTTCATCTACTTTAGATAAGAGTTTATAAATTGCTGTTTTATATGTCTGGCTTTTGTTTTTATTGTCATATATTCAGTTGTATTTATAGTGAACTCTGACTGGTTGTCTCCCTCTTTATGACAATGGTAGAAGGTGTGAACAGTAAACAAAACAATGGAAATAAGTCTGCATTTCCACCCTAAGTACTTTAAGGTTCCAGGAGCTTTTTTTCAAGGAACTAAAAGGTTTCTTCAACATTAATCAGTCGTGACTTTCTTAAATCCCACAGTAATAAAGGCCACACAGAAGAGTATCTCCCAGACACTTTGACTCGGACAGGTTTTAATAATGAGATTAAAAAGGCAGCAGTTCATTCAGGTGTTTCTGCTGAAGGGCCCTGCAGGGCTTACTGTGACACCTCATTAATGGGATTATGTACAACTGCACTAATCTCTCAGTGAAAACTCACACCTCATCAATGTTTAAAAAGGTTTCTGTGGACTGATCCTAAGCTGGATAACACTAAATCTTTCCGATTCTAAAGCCTAAACAAAAAGGTAGAATATTTAGCTTTGTGGTGATGAAATGCTGACATTTTAAAAAATATTTTTTAGATGTAGTTGCAAAGCAGATATTACAAATGTGAAATGTGATGCCAATTTAATCCACTCAAGCTTCTTTTGTTGTCTTTGTAAGAACAGAGTTTAACATGAGTATTTGGGTTATCTCACACAGGATTTTTTTCCTTTTTAACAGAAGTCTTATTTATTGATACCTGTCGGTTTTTCCTGGTGTATCTTTGTATAATTTAGTCTCAAAATGTCAAATTCATGTCAGCAGTTGCAAAATAAAATCACGATTATCACATCTGATCCTCGGTCATTGACCCAGTGTCTTGAGCTTATGGAGTTTCAGTTCCATTTGTTTGTTTGTTTGTTTGTTTGTCTGTCTGTCTGTTTGTTTGTTAGCGGTCAAGTATCCACAGTTTTTAAGATATCAGCTTGAGCTGATTTAATTTGGGGGAAAATCAGCTCAAGGTCACACCAAATACACCAAAATCTGTAAAAATTTTATATTATCCACAATTTTTTGGATCATCTTCAAACTTCACACCAATATACTATTCCTTGGGGGACACGAGTGCCAAGGTTGGCTAAGCGTTTGACCTTGACCTTCATTGCTAGCGCCCAAGGTCAAAGTAAACCATATCAAGTAAAATATGATATGAAAGGGCATGAAGAGAACTGTACAATACATGTTTTATATTTTCAATATGACGCTCTACAACATGACAATGACACTGTAACAGGCTAATGTCAGCATGTTGTATTAAGAACATCATAAAACATCAGAGTTTTAGTATAACCCTTGCCCTTCAGGTGGAGGTGCGCACTCTTGGTGTTCTTGTTTTAGATATTTTCTGGTTATTGTTTCTGTTTGTTGCGTCATGTTTTGCTTTTCCTTCGATCCTGGTTATAGTTTTAGTTTGTTTTTCTTTTTGTATTTTACTGTTTAGTTTAGTAGTTTTTTCAGGAATGACATTTCATCCCCTGTCACCAAACATTACTCAATTATGCAGAAGTCTAATAACCATAGGAACTTTGATTAGCAAAAGTTCTGTCATCCCATCATGTTTTTGTCAGATAATCAAGCTAATCAGTTGTGAATGTAGAAACAGTTAACACATTAATTTCATACCAGGTTAACAGGAAGAAACACATTTCTCACATTTGTTTTTATTAATCATTTTTAATGATTATTCTTGTAGACTTCTATTATTATGTCTATTGTGGCTGTATGAAATGAGTCATATTCATAGTCTTTTGTAGACTCAGCTAGCACAAGTTACCACCAGCTTTGGAAAAAACCTGATTTATTTTTTACATTTATATTTTTAAGTTTTCTTTCAAGTCTGTAAATAAATCAATTTAGATTATTTCAGTCCACTGAATTGCCATGAAAATAGACTTTATCCTCATCCTTCCAACTGACTGCTAAGCTGTTGTAGCTGAATGTTGGGTCTTTTATGGCCAGCACCACCCTCCATGCTCCGGTGTGGACGGTGCAGACGCCAACAGACTTAACAAACCTATCTACAAGGTCAGTAAGGTGTAAGAAACACTGATAAGCCTTCACACCCTCTCAATGGTGCGCTGGACAGTTTAGCAAAAGAGTCTTTACACCATGATGCACTACAGGAAATCATTCTTACCTGTGGCCATCAAACTACACAACTCCTCCCTGGGACACCTGGACGTGCTACATCTTGTTTATATAGTTCATGGCATTGCTCACCTTTGGAGTATTTATTTTAATATACTGCACCTTGACCTGCACCTGGCAATGTATCTGTCTAGTAGGTCATTAGTATCCTCTCCAAGAGCAAAACTGTAAACTAAAGGCAATGAGGCCTTTCATTTATTCAGGTCCATTAGCACGTCTAGTTATTATTATTATTGTTATTAAGTAATTGCAATTATGGCCTGATGCTCACACCAAGAAATTATTCTAACAACAAATCCTTCAAATGAAAAGTCACAGCAGTTTTTGATTCTCCATGCAGGCATTCCTGATTGATGAGAGCAGTGCATTTCCAGCAGGGAACCTGAGTTCAGTGCTCATGTTGTATGTTGATAGAATTAGAAAATGTCATGGTTTGAACTGGAACAAAGTCATTTTACAATGTTAAATACACATTAAAGAACTCAGCTTTCTGTGTTTCAAGTGCATCTTTCCATCCATCCAACCATTCAAGCGCTTCAGCAGTGGAAAGACTTCAGTGACGTTACTGCTGTTTGGGGTTTTCTAAGTTTTCTTCTAAGTTTTTTTTTTGCTTGTTTGTTTGGTTTTTTATTGCCTGTCAGCAGGATTACACAAAAATTTACTTGATCAAATTTGGCCTTGGAGGAACTTGGTCAAAAGAAGAATCTGTCTAAGAACCAACTATCTACCTATCTAAGAACCAGTAGTTATTCTATTTTCTACCACTTATGCAGTCCAGTCTGAAGGTAACTACTCTACGTATATTTCACAACCATTTTGTCACTCTGGCCACTAGAGGTCGCCTAACTTTAAAACATAACTGTAAGCTTTCCCTAATTGATATATCCTGTGATTTTCTGTGTGAGGACTATTCTAAATCCCATACGATCTGAATGTGTTCAGCACTTCCATTGCAGCTTGTTGATCTCACATCTATTAATAAAGTCTGAATGCTAATGTGTGAGTTTATGTATTTTCATCCCTCTGGGCTTCCTCAAGAGCTGACAGCTGAAGTAAACATCTCTACAGCATTTTCCGCCTTTCCTCCTCTTCCTCCTCCTCCTCCTCCTCCCTCGGTCTTCAGAACTATATAAGGATGGTTCCCCTGGTGATACAGTGATGAATGGCAGCATGGTGGGGGGGATGGAGCATAAACACAGAGGTCTCCAGATAGAAAATAAAACCAAAGGAGAACAAAAAAGAGGGCGATTTGGCTCTGTTAGTCTGCCTGCTGAAACACACAAGTCTCAACAATGCATTGCAATTTTAAATGTATTATCGGCACTGCAAAAAGACAGCAAATGGTGGATTTTAGGAATTTAGTTTAAGCTCTTGTCAGTATCTGAAGCCTCTGGATGCTGCTGCTTTTGGTATTATTTTAAAACAGCTGATTGCTGTGCTGATTTTTGTGCTGTAGCTGTGTGGGTGTTAACACAAAGATCTGATCAGCCAAGAATATTAAAGCAATTCCCACATGTATCTAAACACGGTCAGGATGACCTGCTGAGGTTCAAACTGAGCATCAGAATGAGGAAGAAAGGTGATTTAAGTTTGGATGTGGCATGGTTCTTGGTTTGAGTATTTCACAAACTGCTATTCTGCTGGGATTTTCCCATACAACCATCTCTAGAGTTTACAGAGAATGGTCAGAAAAAGAGAAAATATCCAGTGGAGAGGGAGAAAATGTCACAAAGCTTAAATCATGTCAAACTAGTTTCTTGAACATGAGCTAACTGTAATAAAATAACCTCCACAGTCAACAATAGAGCACCTGTGGTATGTGGTGGAATGAAAGATTGTTGTCATGGATGTGCAGCCGACAAATCTGCAGCATCTGTGTGATGCTGTCATGTTTCTAGCACCTTGTTAAACCTATGCTATGAAGAATTGAAGCAGCTCTGAAGGCAAAAAGTGGCTCCAATTTGGTACTACCAAAGTGTACCTAATAAAATGTCCAATCAGTGTATGATAAAGTAAAATATCTCATAAAAGTGACTCAGTGTAAAGTGTAATGACTGATATTAATAATTAAATGAAGGGAATAATCTGAAAGCAGTCCTGAACCATCAACTTCGGAATAAGTACAAACACAAGGAGCTCATCCAGGACTGAGAGTGGAGAAGATGATTTTGTTTATAGCCTATGTCATAAATTGCACAGATCAAGTAAAACACAAAACAGAGAAAATTAAAATAATTGTGAA
>VUQG01019659.1:60021-74596 GCA_015106755.1 Etia nguti | reverse complement strand
GACCACACTGTTGTTGTGGGCCTGATCTCTGATAACACTGAGAAGGCCTACCTGGAGGAGATTAGGAACCTGGAGAACTGGTGTCAGGAGAACAACCTCCTCCTAAATGTCAGCAAGACTAAGGAGCTGATTGTGATCTTCAGTACGAAGCAGGCGAGGAATTATGAGCCCCTGATCATCAGTGGCACGCCAGTGGAAAGAGTTGTGAGTTTCCAGTACCTGGGTGTACACATCACTCAGGGACCTGTCATGGTCCTGTCACATTAACACCCTGGTTAAGAAAGCCCGCCAGCATCTCTTCTTCCTCAGAAGACTTAGGGACTTCCATCTGTCGCTGAGGGTGCTTAAGAACTTCTACTCCTGCACCATCAAAAGTGTCCTGACGGGAAACATCTGCACCTGATTTGGGAACAGCACCAAGCAAGACAGACAAGATCTGCAAAGAGTGGTGCGCTCGGCCGAACGCATCATTCGATCAGAGGTTCCTGACCTGCTTTCCATCTACACCAAGCGGTGCAAGACCAAAGCCAGGAAGATTATGATGGACCTCTCCCATCCCAACAATGGACACTTCTCACTGTTGAGGTCTGGGAAGCGCTTCCGCTCCCTTAAGGCCAAAACAGAGAGAATGAGGAGAAGCTTCTTCCCCCCGGCTATTCGGGCCCTGAACCAGGTGTAGGACTGGACTCTCATTCACCACGTCACTGCACGCATTCTGTTTATTTGCAAACTTCTTATAATTTCTTCTTAAATCGTTATTTGCACATTCTTTTTTACTATAAATTTGTAAGTTAAAATCTGTAAATTTTGTAGTAATCTGTAAATCTTACTGTCAAATTCTTACTGTCATTAAATGGTCGGGCATTGCACAGCAAAAAGCATTTTACCACATGTCGTATTGTGTATGGTTGTGTGTGTGACAAATAAAATTTGAATTTGAATTTGATACCCTAGCCCCTATGAACTCTTTACAGACACTTAGCAGAAGAAGTAATGCCTGATTGATTCATTGTTGAACTGCAAACCTGATTTGTCATTTGTTCTGTTTAATACATGCCAAACCCTCTAACAGCATCCTGCGGTTAAGTCATTTATGTAAAATGTTTTCACCATTGAAGACATACCTGTCAGACCAGGGCATTTTACAGCCTGTGGGCCACATCTGGCTTCTTAACCCTTCCGCTTGGGTCCACGTGCAGTCATGCACGCTGTGATGCTTTTATTTTGTAATGTTGACTTTTATTTTTGTATGGATGCATGTGCAGGTTAATCCTCACTGACTGCCATCTCAGACATGTCAGCTCATGCAAAAAAAAGAAAAGAAAAAAGATTAATACCAAATGCCGCATTTCTAACCATGCATGGACTGTAAAATATTTTTTTATAGGAGTTTAAAAAAAATTTTTAAAAAAAGCTGTGAGCTTAGTTTGTGGTTCACAGGTTGCTGTGTTCAAGGACTACAATTTAAATCACTATGCGACCAAACATGCAGAAAAATACAAGAACTTGTCTGATGATTAGCAGGTCAGGTAAACTGCAAAACCAACAAGGCTTTTTTTTTTTTTTTAACAAAACTACACACATCCAGGGATGCAGCTGACAAGGCAAGTTATGTCATATCTCACAAAATCTTAAAAGAGGCAGTAAACCGTTTTCTGGTGGAGATTTTATTTAACAGTTCTAGGTGGACTCTGCAGGGCTGTGTCCAGATAAATCAGTGCACTTGTTGAAGACCAAAACAGACTTTAGTTTTCTTACTGAATGAGAAAAGTAAACTGAAAGACATCTAAAGCATTTTGTTGTATGAAGTTGATCTTACATTTGCGAAACAACTATTCAGTATTTCTTAGCTATGTGTTGAAAATAAAATGAAATACTGACGTAATTACTGTTTTCCTTTTCGTGACTTGTATTCTTGATTTACTCTGCAATTTTATACCTTTACTTGATCTTTTGATTACCAGTAGCATAATCAAAAATTATATAATTTACTGCCCTTTACAGTTGGCGAAAATTAATATTAAACATAGTTAAGTTCAGGTTATTGTTGCTTCTCCACTCTAACACAGCTCAGGTTTCTCATGTGGCTCTTTGGAAAAAATAATAGCTAACCTCTGTTCTAAATGATGCAAGCTACTGTATATATACCAGGGTGCTTATCTTCAGCATGTCCAGATAAGAAACAACAGCAGCTCTGAGCTCACATCAGCTTCCTTTTACAAGTGTTTGTGTAATTGCTGATCGCAATCACTTCATGATGTAATGCATGCAAGATTTGTGACCGAACACAGCTTTATAACAAGCATTACTCATTCACAGGTGCAAACAGTGGGAGCTATACAAAAGGTTTAATAAACATTCAAGCACCATTACACATAAACTGCTGACATTACATGATGCCAAGACGAGGCTGACACAAACACTGTAAGACGATTCATGTGAAAATGCCTAACTGCTGATTTCCACTAGCTCGACATTTATTTTAAAAACGCAGATGTATGTCTTTACCTGATACCTGCATACATAATAGAAAAATGTTTTCTTTTCTTCCTTCAAAAATCTGGTAACAATTTAAAATAATTTAAAATAATGTTAATATTTAAAAACTTAATCACGTATTTTAGAAATCAGAATACAAAGAATATAAAGATAGCGGCTGACTTTTTTGGCTTTAAAAAACATGATGGTAGTTACAGCGTTCATCACACAAGCACATAATACATAACATGAAAGCAATATGCTTATCCTTTTTTTTCTATTATTCTTGTCACATTGGATGGTAAGCAAGTGAACAGTATTTGAAAGTGATGTCCTTAAGAAACAGGAAAAGAAATTTAGCAAAGTGCTGACACAGGACAGGAGAGATGCATCTGGCCCTCCTGTTGATCCATATACTCTCCACCAGAGCGCCATCATAAATGGTATAAAAGGTTGTCTGTCTTTCAAGCTTCTTAGAGCTTGTACAAACTTCATTCTTGCCTTATATCCAGTACTTCGACTTATGTTTGCACTACACATTTTGCTGGCAAAATATGAAGAAATGTGGATGACACGAGACCTTTGCACAGAATGAAGTATGAAGTAATTATTGAAACAAAAAACAACCTCTTCCTATCTTCTTGTCTTGTGAGTTTTTTCTATCGATGACTGTGTGGAAGGGAATTTAAAATGTTCAAAGTCGGGGAAACACCTTGCAACTGGCACTGCACTCAGCCTTTAATTGTGATTCTTTCCCGTTAGTCCCACATTTCCCACTGGAATATGCTGCAGAGTGGAATGCGCAAATAGAAATGTACTGTGCACAACAGAGAAAACATCAGAAATGTTAAACAGCCTACTGGGAGCTTTAAGGGACACACCCAAAATACTTGACATGCCACTGAAGTGAGGGAATACTTTTCTAAAGGTCACCTCCAGTTTTTGGAAGTAGGCTTCATGTTTACATTTATAAAACACAGAAGCAGTTTTTTGAAAGAAAGAAAAGGGGGAAAAAATGGTAAAGTGGAAGCACAGAGAGTTTAGAGAAAAGCAAAAACTAGCAGACACATACTGTCCAGTTTATAAGTGTGTTTATGACTACTGGAAGACAGCAGGTTCATTCAGTATTTTTGTGGCTCACAACGGGGAGTGAAGATGGATAATTAAGATACACAGGAACCATAAGATACAGTTAAAGCCACATATAGACTCAGAAGCAAATGTTACCAACATATTATCAACTGGAGAAAGTGTTATCTAAGTAGTGAGGATGTGCACTGATAAGATAATGTACAAATATTACTTGTTTTTTTGCTGTTGCTTATCACCTCAAATTGCCGTAAAGCATTCATGGAAGGAAATCAGTCTCCAGCCTTTACACATGACAGTGAAGAAAGGTGTGCCACCTTGGTGCCGCCTGGAGCCTTTAAGAGGGCACTCAGGAAGCCTGGGGGGCGCTTTTAGCTGGCACACCATTGGGGGAAAGCACAGGTAAGACAATCTTGTCATCAAAATATTAACAATAATAATAATTAGCGATGGTGTGATGAAACTCTGTGAATGTGTCGAATCTTTCCAGTGAATTGTTTCGCCAAATCTGCTGGTCATTTGATGTACAGCAGCCCTCCTGTGATAATATGTGCGGGCTACATACCAGTGAATATGTAAACGTAATTATGTGTCAATTGCAGAATACCTCTTTGAGCTCATGTATAAGGCAGACGTAAGCCAGTAACAGCTGAAAGACTGCCAACAAGGAAAATCCATAGACAAACAACCAATAAAAACATGTCAAACTTTTTGTATGACTTTCTTCTTTTATATAAACATTAAAATTACTCAGGTATGTTTATCTGGCTAAGTAATGAAGACTACCTTCGTTACATTGCTCTTTCTTCTTTGGCGATACCATAAGCTCTGTGAAAAGAGCCTGCAAAATTTTTGTCACATAGATAACAGTAGTTATGACAACCGCAGGTGAAGCAAGTCAGAGACCTATGGGATATCCCAGGAGCTTTGTAGTTTGTGGGAACTGTAGTCTCTAACGCTGGTAAATCAAGAAGAAATTGCTTATTTGTAATCTGATGAGTTTTACAAACCATAAACTGTAAAACCTTAAATAGAACACAGTCCTCTGGCTGACTTACATGACAAACATACTGTGTCCAAATGTATACAGCACTATGGACCTAAATTGATAGGACCCACGAAGCCATACTAATGTGGTAAACTTTAGAGTGGGGTCAGTACTTTACATGAACTTATTGACAAACATTTCCGTAAGATAAAACTTAGATATATTTCATCTCCAGCATTCTATTTATAGACTTCCTATTCTCCCGGTGTCTACAAAAACTTAATGACACTGGGAAAGTTCAGAGATTGGGAACTCCCACAGCAATTTTCCTTTCATAACAACTTCTGTATTTACTGAATGCAATGACTTTATGGTGTAATACAGCTGGGATTTTTTTTGTTTGTGGAAAGGACACAATTTTATACAGGATATAACTATTTTTATAAGCCTCAACACTGGGTATTAAATATGACTCATTTTGGCTTCCGCATCAATGATCCGTTGCCTTTCCTTCCTTTCTCCTGTCCGTTGCATTGTGCCAAATCAAGTCAGATTTTTTTTTTCTTGGTTCATTGGGACTTTGAGATGGGGGTGGATTTTGTGATCCTGGTTTGGTGCTGTTTGCTGTTCTAAAGAAAAATGTCTTTTTTGGAGTAAATAAAATATTGCTATCATAAAAAAGGCATGAATATTATTGATAGAGGTGGTTAACTGTTTCCTCACAGTAAGATTGTGGTTGTGATCTTGTGATTACAACCACAAGATCACAAGATCAATTAAACAGTGAGTGCATTCATACTTTTACTTATGTGCAACTATTCTTGCACTCACACACTCTACAGTCACAAAACACATTATAAACAAAAATGTACAGCAAAACTAATTAAAGTTACATTTTAAAGAGCACTGGAAGAGGCAGTCCTGTGATTAGAAACCCCATACACCGGACAACCTTTACAGCCTGCACAACAAATTTAAAGGTAGATGTCAGTAGATTTTAGTAAATGTAATTCTGTTTTCTTACCACTCCGCTTGAGGTGAAAATGAGGGAGGATGGAGAGCGCTGGAGGAGGATGAGAAAGACATGAGGAAAACATACATGTACAAATGTTATATACTTTTGAAAGAGGTAGTTGTGATTTTTAAATTGATTCTAACTTATAAGGCATGCTACGTATGTGGCCAGTCTCTAGCCACACAAATATAAAATGTATTAGACGGAACACTGATGTCCATCTTAGCCACTGTATTCAAGATTGCAAGGCAACATGGCAGCTTTCACAAACCGTTGTCAGCTCCTATGTGTTTTTAATGTTTTAATGTTTAATTTCATTCTAAGTTTATGGGTACACAGAGGTGTAATTACACACTAATTAATGTATATTTAAGAGTACAGCATTCTTCTTATTTCTATTAAATAACTTCAGATACTTTACCTTTAACTCCTTTCTGATATTTATTGTGAATTTGTTATTATATGGCATATATTCTATATAAGATAAACAAGACCATTGTACGCCATGTATTTACTGCTCCAATATTTACTATGACATCAACATCATAGAATAAATGACCCATTCAGAAATACACCACTTCCTTTTTTCCCAGAATTTATACTGTGTTCATTGCTTGGGTAAGACGACGAGGAAATTGCACAGGGTGGGTGTTGCATGAGCAGCAAGGGAAAAGACACTTTAATCCTGTTCATTTGTACCTTACCTTAAGTTGTAGACTCAACAAGCACTATTTTTAAGCTTTCACAGTTTGTACTATAACTATAACTTTTTTTCTTTCTTTTCCTTTATTATAAAATTTGCCTATTCATCTCTTTCTCACAAATATTTTTTTTGTATTTACAGTTTTTCCATCTAAAATATTGGAATGTATTTATTTTTTGTACATAATGTAATAATAGTAGTTAACAAAAAAAATATGAATAACACTATCTTGTTATTGAGAATAATCAAGGTTTTGATAACTGATTGCCATCATTTTATGCCAAACTTTTTTTTAAAATAGTGTATTATAACAGCTGTTTAAATGTCACTGAGGGAAAGGGATATGAAGTCACAGACAAAAGGCTAAAAGCTTCCTTCCTCTGTCAAAATATTATCCCGCCATAAATCAGTCAAAAATAAACAAAAGGAAGGACAAGGAAAATCACGGTCTACGGTGCTGAGCAGAACCAAAGAAATTGGAAAAGTGACATGTCTAACACAAAGGACATGTAATAGTTCAAAGACACATTGAGCAGCATTTTTTTTTTAGTAGAGTAGAGAAATGAGTACAGTCTGGCTAGTACACAGTCAAATCATATACAATTTTACAGACCAATTTCACAGTGGTTGCGACATAATCCTCTCAGAGAGACAGCATTTGCAAACAGTTTCCATTTTAGGCCTCCCTGTGCTTTTGGCAAATGCCTTTGTGATGAACCTAAAGTGAAAACTATTTGCAATAGAATTAAAGACAAATAAAGTAATGCCAAACAGGGAATAGACCCTAACCCTAAATTTAAACGTTTTAACTGTTTTTTCATCAGTTTTGCAGCCCGTCCTACTGATAAAGAACTCCCCACAGGAATTCATGCTGCAAAAACATAATTAGTAATAGATAAAGATTTAAATGACAGAAAAGTTCCTGGTTTTTTTCAGCTGCCTTAGAGTTTAACTCGCTTCCGACTTTTATCCTCTCGTATCTATTCCCTTATGAATGTTATCTTCCCATTTAGTTATTTCCCTTCCTGTTTCCTTTGTCTCTCCTTTGTTTTGTCCTTTAGTGTCTCCTTGTGTTTAACTGTTTAACAGTAAGATTGATGTTCATGCTCCACTTGCTTACACATCAGTGGACAGGGTCTTTGGGAGAAAAGCAGAAGAGTTTCTGTTAAAGCTGTTGTGACAAGCTACACCTCACAAATTCATTTGGAATTAACTTATCCAAGTAGTTTTATTGCCTAAAAAGGGGGCAAAAGTAAAATTCTCCTCAATTACTCGTGCCAACATTCCACAAAATGAATAACACTGTAACGTACAGCAAAATCTCTCAACAGCCAGACCAGACTCTAATGCTAATAGCTGGAGACAGTTTAAGTTGTGTGGGTGTGTTTTTAAACAACATTCTATCTATTCCAGACATACAACCTTCCAGATGACTAGATATTAAGCTATTGCATTTCAGCTACTCCAGGGGACAGGCCAGACACATTTACAGTAAAACAGATGAAGGCTTCTTGTAAAGGAATTTATTCTGACAGTAGCCCAGTGTTAAGAAAAAGACTGTCTCTATGCATGCAAAGCACACACATAGGGTCAACAGCAGTCCTCTCTACACAACTCTCCTCAGAGTTCCTGTTTACTGGTATTGATACCTAATAAACAGTCTAAATACTTTGGCAGGAATTTAAATGGGCAGTCTAAACCATGTGCAACTAAATGTAAACAGTTCTGAACTAGCGCACCAAAATTCCTCAGGTTCAAAGTTCAAACAGCACTTTGTTTGCACCTGAATCATATTGCTAGCCATAAAGAATTCACTTTTGATAGAGATTTTATCTTTTTTCAGCAGATTAAATTAAACCTGCGTCTCTTGTACTTAATGTAAAATGCTAAATCTATAACTGTTCTATAACAGTAACTATTACTTACAATACTTGTGGTCCTGGGTTTTTGACCCAATGTTGAGTTCTTTTTTAATTTTGTTATCCTCAGTGGTTTATATGGGTTCTTTATGGCTTTGTGTGTTCAGATCTTAGCTTCAGTTCTTGATGGCTTGAGGTTTATTTAATTAAATTTATTTTGTGTAACCATTATGTCCCTTCTGTCACTCTCATTTCTGTGTTTTTCTTTAGGTCTTTCTTGTTTCTTAGTTTAATTAGTCAAGTTACATTTTTTTTCCTGTTCTGGTCAGTTGTGTTCTGTTTAACTGAGTTTTCTTCTCACTGTCATAGGCAGCTGCCTCAGAACTAAGACACAAAAAGGGTTTCTTGTGACCTCAAACACAGCTTATGGTTAGTTGTACAAGAAAAATACAAATTACATTCACATGGCAATAATAAATCCAGATTAAATAAGGTGTGACACAAATTTTCCACTACGTGTTCATCACTCAGATTAACATCTCAGCCCAAAAAGTTCTAAGGCTAGGTTCTGTCTCACTGGGTTCTTGTCAGGGCGCTGGATCTTGTGACCCAGCGTTTTGAGTTTATAGAGTTTTGTGACTTTTGTATTATAAAGATGGTTTAAGTTCAGGTTTTACAGTTTAGCCTTGAGTTTAGTTCATTCTATGCTTTGTTTTGTTATGTCTTGTCTTTGCAGTTTATAGTTTGTAGTCTATTAGGTTCCCTTTGTGTCCTTGTCCTTGCGTCCCTCACTCTCCACGTCGTTATGTCTCGTTTCCCTTTTCTGTTCCCATGTTCCCCTCACGTTTTATTCCATGTCTCCCCTGTCTCTCATGTGCGTTGATGAATGATCTCCCCAGCCTGTCTCTCCATCTCCCTCCTTGTCCCTCGCTCCATCTCTCCCCTCTGTGTCTCTCGCTCCCTCGTTCCCCGGGTCCTTGTCATGTTGTTGTGTTTCGTCTCCTGTTCCTGTTTCCATGTTCCCGTGTCTGTTTCTCTCCCGGTCCCAGTATCGAGCAAAGCGTCTAGTCTGTGTCTTAGTCTATTTCCTGTTTTATTTTGACAGTCTCATGTTCTGTGTTCAGCGTGTTCAGTTTTGCTTCCTCCTGTGTCATTATGTCTATTCATCCCAGCTGTGTTCCACGTGTGTTTCCACTTCCCTGGTCACACGAGTTTCCCTTTGGTCATTGGCGGGTCGCCTGTTCTTATCACGCCATGTTTCAGTATCCATGTCTAGGTTCCATGTTTTACAATCCACATTTCCTTTGTTCAAGTCTTTAGTGTTTAAGGTTAGCTCTCCCAGTATAGTTTATCTTTAGCTCTGACTTTGTTGCCTTTTGCCATCAGCCCCAAATAAACCATCTCGCTTTCATTCAGTTCTGTCTCACCTTCATTGTCTGCACTTGGGTGGTCACTTAAAACACGCGATCTGGTGCCAGCAATCGTGACAGGCCAGGGAAATGTTGCTTTAGCCCCGTTTGTTCAAAGCACATCATGTAAACTTCACAATATTCCCTCTAGCTCTGAATCAGCATTTCAGGCTCATCCTTTATCGTGACTAACTGGAAGGAATAACAGGAATAATTCACTGTCGTCAGCTGAGCCCATGTGTAAACAATGCAGTTTTCCATTTGTCCAAAAAAGCAAAACAAATAAACAAGCAAAACAAAAGAAAGGTTTGCTTTCTTTTGTTTGACATACGGTCATGATAAAAAAAATAACTGTTTAAGGAAGTTGTGGCTGAAAAACTTGTACATGAACATTTGAAGAGTTTCCTAAGTGCCATGTTTATGTGCCACAAACACCCACTCAGTAGACATAATTCAGCTTTTATGTAAGAACCCCAGACTCATTAGTTTTGATTTCCTGCCTGAGGAAACCCATGCTGAGACAGCACGCATTTCCTGAAGTTGTGATTGAGAACCACTAAGAGGTCTCCAGAAACCACAGGCCATTGGATGTAGGCCATCCACGCCCAAATATGATTCTGCCAGCAGACTTTGCAGAGCATTTGAGGATGTCTCAACCTCAATCTCTGTGTTGGCTACAGCTGCCTTAGCAGACGTGAGCAAAACCTCTATTCTAACTGAGTATTTAAAGGTTGCACCTACAAGAGCAATTTAGGGCCAAATGACAATTAACTTCTCTAAATCTCATTACAATTTTAAAGAGATTTTTCTGTTCTAAAATTACCCCACTGTTGAATAAACACATCATTTTTTGCCATTATCCACTATCATGCAGACCAGTGGAAAAGGTCTTTGAGAGACACAAAGATGAGAATTTGTGGTAAAGTTGTCGTCTAGTAACAAGCTAGTCCTCTGCTACACGGCAGCCATCACCACAATTTCCTTCACAGAGTAGCTCTGGGGAAAAGTATCCACAAGCAGGGAAATTCCATAATTCCAGTTATTTTTTTTAATCATGTCTGTTCTCTAACATTGTTATTTTAACATAAAAAAAACATACTGTCTGTTAATTAGTCATCCACTTCATCACTGGATATACATGTTTAACTGCTCATTATCACCAAAACAGAAATAACTAATCAGACCATCATAGGAACTCAGCCCATTTAGGCATGCACATGTGGTCAAGACCACATAGTATACCACTCCTCTCAGCTAAGGAAAGGAATCTGAGGCTACGATTCACTTAGCAAAATTGGACAGTAGAAGACTGCAGAAACGTTGCCTGGGCTTGTTTTTTTTCACAGATGTGTGGGTGGTTTTTCTCTCTGTTTTCTAAATGATTTTAACTGTCAATCACCCACTTACACCCTGATGGAGGCATGGGAAACAATATCACGTTCAGTTTCTTTCCCAAGTACTCAACTGGTGGACAACCCTCTCTACCTCATGAGTTAGAGCCAGGGGATGTACCGTGGATGTTCCCCACACATTATAGGTGCCAGACACCCAGAGAAGAGGAGATATAAAAAGGATTTGTTTTGCATACACATAAACATTTGAAGTTCGAAATGCTATCTTTATTTACCACAAACCCCCAAACACCAGATATCAAGACATATATCTGTTTTATGATCAAAGTAAAAAGAAACTCAAGGCTTATCATTTGTTTTGATTTCTCATTTCCTAAAAGAGATGAGATGGAAAAACATTCCTTAGATAGCAGGCATTTCCACAAAACTGTGACTGAGAACTACCAGGAGCTCTCCAGACACTATAAGCCATGGGACGTAGGCTATCAATTCTAAGAGATGCTTCACATAGTAGGTTCTGTAGTGCCAACTACAGTTTGAGAATATCTCAGCATCCATCTCTGTGTTGGCCTCAGCTATGTCTAGCAGGCCTGACCAAAACTGTTGACATTCATCTATGTTCTCTGCAGAAGTTGGTAATAATCTAATTTTTCACAGGGTCCTCACGAATTCATTTGGAATTAACCTATCCAAGTAGTTCCATTGCCTAAAAAAGGAGGCATGAGTAAAATTCTCCTCAATTACTCATGCCAACATTTATCGACAAACAGCCAGGCAGCACTCTCATGGTAATAGCTGGAGACACTTTAGGTTGTCTTGATGCATTATCAATCATCCAGGTAAGTAAATCTCCAAAAGTTGATTCTGTTCATCTGGACGTAGCGTTTTCAGTGGGAAAACGCTACAGCCCATTGTTCCTTCAGGGGTGCTAGTTTCAGTCATGCAAATGTACTGTTTATAAGACTGGGGAAACCTGCAGTCAGCTGAGACTGAAGAAGTCACTTGGATGAGTGACGAAACGTTTCTCCCACTGAAAACGCTACGTCCAGATGAACAGAATCAACTTTTGGAGAGACACTTTAGGTTGTTTGGCTGTGTTTTTAAACAGGATTCTATCCATTCCAGACTTACTCGCGGCTTACCGGATCACTACATATTAAACTGTGCCATTTCAACTACACCAGGAGACAGACGAGACAGTTTACTAAACACATTAACTTAAAAACTAACTTGAAGGATTTGATGCCATTAAGACATTGACACAGCTAAAACATGAACAAAACCATGCTGACATGATGCTGATTGGTCTGAACCAAAAGCAGACAGCTGGACCCCCAACAAAATGGATTGCCCTCTGATCACAACCTCATAAATCTCACAAGAATTTTTCTGTCTGCCATAGTAAGGGCTTTAGTACCCAACAATCTGATTTTTTTTTAAATCACTTTTCATTTCATTATAGTCACAGGCCACGACTAACAACAACTAATGGTAGATGGATGCATTGCTCTGACATATCTATTTTCTATTGGTGTGAAAATATTGTTTTGTAGGAATTTATCATATTTTTGGGACACTTACAATTTGATTTTTATGGTTGATTTTTTTTCCAGGGAGCAGTGTTTTTAACTCCTCACTGACGATCTCCCAGTTAACTTACTTCCATTATGTCAAACACCTATCAATATTTATAGATGAGGGAGTGGTGCCTACACCATTCTCCTTTGGTGAGTCAGGGTAGTTAAGAAAAGGGTAAAAAACCAAATCCCTGCATACTCTACTAACAAGAAGACCAGTGGTTGTATTTTGATGTGATATTGTTTGTGTGACACCCTGTGTTACCCTATCTGGCATCTATAACTGGGTAAAAAATACAAAGAAAAGGCTGAGTGTTGGGACTGGTAGTGTTGGTCACAGATGACTGCATTTGCTTTCTTTTATCCATTAGTTCTTGGAACTTAATCTTTCATTTCTAAAACTTCATGAAGAGATGAATACTGTGTCACTGTCAGTGTTGGGACGGGCCACAAGACTGGGCAGACAATCCTAGAGTAATGTTTCCCTCTGCTGGGAGTATTTGTAAATCACATTAAAAATTCCTCACTGATGTTCACAGAAAATACACTATATCCTCCTGAGAAGCTAGGAAAAAAAATATTCCCATTGAACTTTCTTTGGAATTTCCTTCCCCTTTGGAGTTAAAAAAGGCCACCCAAACACCTGAAACATCAATAGAAAGCCAAGGATGTCCTCTATGTAGTACATCAGGACCTAATATGGTAGCTCAAATAAGTCAAAAGACATAGACCAAAAACAAATGTCCATTACAGAGGACATAAATAAATATGCTGTTTCTCAGGAGGGTATACTCTGTGTCAGCATGCCGAAACTACAGTTTTTCTGGATTGCTTTTTTATGAGCTTAAAATTCAAAGTCATATTGCCACACCAAAAACAACTATTATTGCCAAACCTTTTTCCTGTGGTTTAGTTGGAAAACACTGGGAAAACTGCAAGCTAAAATGTGTGAAAAACCATGTGAAATTGTTCCATCCACTTACTAGAAAGAAAGTGCTGTATGCTGGACCAGTGGATATTTCAAGCAAAACTATATGAGCATAGTGCCAAATGAATTTTAAAGAGATGTATTCCAAATAGCACACGGCTTCACACTTTTGAAAGAAGATGTGCTGCCTTCATAGAACTAATCAGAAGCAGGAAACAACAACAGAGAATGTACAGGATAAAGGTCACATCATGTTCTCACCACTAACCATAAACAAACTGCTGGGGAGTTTATGAGGAATCAAAGTGAGACAAAACACCTCTAAAGGATCCTGGTGCAGTTGTGTGGCCTGCATTCAACTCGGATTACTGTGTTCACAAACAAACCACACTGAAGTGGAAAATTAAACCAGAGCTCAATTTAAACAGACTAAACAGCCCAGGTATGAAAACACGCTCCTCCATCGCTAGGAGGAGACGGTGGAGGTGAAAGTCCAAGGAGACAATTAGTTCCAGAATAAATTCACGCCACTCATTGGCCATCTTCACAATCTTCAGAGAGTGCTTTTTTTGTAGGACTGAGAGACGACCACGTGGTGGAGACAAAGTTTGTTATCAGAGCCCGATTAGAGGGGGGTTGTGAATATGGTCATCACCAACAAGATGAGCGATTCAAGGGAGAACACTTGAAAACCAGCACATATTTAGGTGGATAAATACTGTCAGACATTCTAGGAACTGAGAAACACTGTAAAAAAAAAAAAAGAAAACACATTACAAAACTTTTCCCACAAAGCTGGGAGCATGAAATTGGTTAAAATGTCTTGGTATGCTGATGCATTGAGAGTTCCTTTCACCAGAACTAGGGGACCAAGCCCAGAAGCACTCAGCCCCACACCGTATTCCCCTCGATCAAACTCTAAACTTGGCACAATACATGTTATGGTTCGGCTGTGTGGCAGGCAGAACTGGACCCAAACGCAGGATTCAGAGACACAAGAGCGAAGTAAAAGAGGCAGCTTTATTGCGCTGTAGCAGAAAACTCCATTAAATAAACTCACAAAAATCAAACCTAAACTAGAACCTGGAAACTAATAACTGAACACTGAGAAGCTAGAAACCCCAAAACAAGAGACTAGAGTTTCAGACACCGGGGGGGGGGGGGGGGGGGCGCAAAC
>VUQG01019659.1:15900-47070 GCA_015106755.1 Etia nguti | reverse complement strand
TGCTGCATGTGTTTGCTTGGGTGCACCACACCCACTGCCCGTGTGTGTGTACTCTGTAACCTAATCACCCCTTTGCTTGAGAAACGCAGAATATTTCTTTCCACTGTCATTGTGTCTGAGGGAGGTGGGGTAGTGGGCATTATATAAATTGCACGGTGTAATGCAGACTCCTAAATAATGTATCTATTTTAGGGTTATGTTTGGACAGTTGTTCTAACTTGTTTTTATTTTTTTTCACACAATACCTCACTTTCCAAGACCTCCCAAGAATCCCCCTCTTTCTCCTCATATCTACTGTTTTGACATAATTCAACACTGTGCAAAGCCTGGCACACTATCTCACTTTGCATGAAGCTGAACACGTTTAGTTTCTCCTGCACGTTGTATATATTCTTCACTTTTGTATCTGTAAATGTTATCCACCAACTATCAGTGCTTTGGCTTAAAATATAAAGTGTCTCAAAATAGAAGAAAGAAGTGAAAATATCTAGCTGTTGCGTAATCCTTTTGCTGAGACCAATATACACAGAGTGGTTTTTAAGATTACGTTATTCTGTGTTATTTAGCAGTTCTGCTGACAAAATCGATCCTCATTCACATCTCTAGCTGTACCCTCTGCTCAACTAAACTTAAGTGTATTATAAAATGTTCTTTTCAGCAGTGTTACCCCATCTTTCTGGTATGTATTCTTCAAAAAAATGTCATGTACTTAAAAATATAAATATATAAATTATGCCTCAAGTGTATATGTTTGTGTCAGTACCTTGTTCAACCAAAGAGTGATTTATTTGAATCCCAAAAAGATAAAGACTGAAAAAAATAAGTTACAAGGGGTGATTTCTGTAGAAACCATTTATGGCCCATTTATTTATATATAGATCACTATATAGGCACCATTCAGTCTTTTTAATTACTTTGGTGATCAATAATCCAGCAATAGATGAGCTAAAATGTGACTGCAGCTCTGTTCTGGTTGTACTAGGTTAACAAATGTACAGTTTTTTGCCAAAGAGTGTCAATAATTTTATATCTTCAATGAAGACTTAACTAAACCTTTAGTTCTGGTTGTTTTGGAGATGAGAACAGGTAACAACAATAAGTCCTTGGTTAGACATAAATCAGTGATGCTGTTTGTGGGGTAGACTAAAGGACATGCAAACTTGCGTCCACTAAATCCAAACATGTATCACTGCAATGAAAGCAGGAGTGCAAGTAAGGCATAAGCTCACGACATAGGCTACCATTATGTACAGAGCCTGCACAAGACCACTGTTTGGAATGCTTCACGTGATATCTGCATCATGTGATGGAAAGCGTCATGCTGTTCTTTAGAAAAGTCCTGTTAACACCAGTAAATATCTTGGGAGAAGAATAATTTCAGAATGAATTATTACTTACGATCACGTGCATGTTAGGCAAACTTCGACTGCTCATCTTTCTTTCTTATTTAAAAAGTTCACGAAAATATTAGCACTACCACACAGTAGTAGGATTTAAGGTGCAAGGTGGGACAGATACACTGAGAGGTAAAACCAAGTGCCTGGGATAGTGTACAAGAACATCTGGTCCTGTGGGACCAACCAGACATAGTGGTGATTGGCAAGGACCAGAAGACCACAATCCCAACACACAACAACATCAGGAAGAAGGTCCACAAGAAAACAGAGAATTACCAGGGGGTGAAAGAACAACTGGAGCAAATGTGGAAGGTAAAGTGGTCCAAGTGTTAATTGAAGCATTAGGAGCTGGAACCCTAAAACTTGAAGAGTGGCTCCAGCAAATTCCAGGCACAACATCACAGCTCTCTGTCCAGAAGAGTGCAGGATTAGGAACAGCTGAGATACTGCAGAGAACTCTCAAACCAGCATGATTTGGTATAAAAACTAAACCAACTTGGACCTTCTGCTCAAAGTTCCAATGCATGTTGTGTTTAACAATAATATCCCCTAAAACTTCAGAATGCTTATTTTGAATTAGCCTGTCAAAATAATAGTTAGCTTTGACTTAACCTTTAATAAATACTTGCATACATTTCAGATTATGATACCACAAGAGACCATCACACGTAACACTTAAACTCATATGAACAGAATCTCATAATCAGTATGAAGCTCAACAAATCATCTAATTTTTAGACAAATGAAACACATAAAAAAAGTGTGAGAGTGCTTTATAAATCATTTTACTGACATTTTACGTAGTCTTTCTCTTCTTGGCAACATGGCTGTAGGTCCTGATTTTGAGTAACTGTTAAGCTAAAGAGAAAAAAAAAGAAATCAAAACTTCTTACGGTACTAGATATGGAAACTACAGTTTCAGTAGTTTCATCTTCAAGAGAAGGGCTAAGTGACATTTCACTTCAGGTTGAGTGCTTTCTCTTGCTTTGTGGTTCCTAAATCGGTTTCCATCTAATGCTGCTAAAGACTTCAGCAAAATAGCCTAGATTTTTTTCTAAGTATGATCTCTGGTATTTCATTTCCTTCTTTCTCAGAATTCACAACCACAATGGTCCCAGTATGCTTAAAAAAAAAGAAACCAAAACATTTTTATTGCAAGTCCTTTAAGTGTCCACACTCAGGATGCAAAACCCGACACCATAAAGTCTTTCAGGCTGGATCTAATTGATTAAGGAGTAGTTTTATTTTGCAAATCTTTCTTTTTTGTTTCTTTAATATTTACAAAGGAGGATACAAGAAAAGAGTTTTGTAGAGTCTCTGCCCAAAGGAAATCATTTATCCATACTCGTGGAATTAGTTGTGGTGGAAAAGAAAAATCTCAAACTTATTTGAAAAACTTTTAATTTAATGGACAGAAAGAAAAAGCCAAGTCCTGCAAATAGATAAGATAAAGCAGTAGGGACTTCTGGCAAACGAAAAACAACAACAAATAAACGGCTTCCATCAGCAGTGAAGATGTCTTCATATGCTATTATGATTTGAATTGCATTAACCAAAGTAAGCCAGTGCAGGCCTGTCTTATTATTTTTGAATTGTAGCTGCATGTGTATCGTCAGGGAAGCCCTTTCCGTTTCTGTGTACACACCTGCTAACAATATAATTCTGGGTGTAGCTAAATGGCAGGGAAATGTTGTTGTCTGTGATTTTCTGAAAAAAGTTGAATTTAAAAATGGAAAGAATACGAAAAAGAAAGTTCTACGTTTTTTAAAGCACTTCTTGCTTCCTCTTTTGCAGTTGGGGTCAGATGTTTTCATACACTCGTCACTGGCATGAATGTCACAGTAATTTTGGGCTGGACCATTCGTTTTCCACAGTGGAATGACTTTACAGCATACGTATTTAATTTTTTTTAAAAAAATTTTAACTAAGAATTGGGTGCACAAGTTGGATTTTCTCTACACCACACAGAGTCAACACTATACATAACCCCCCTAATATTTAGTTAAATGTACCTTAGCAAGCTTTACCTTGACCAGATGCTTTTGATAGCCGAAAACAAGCTTCAGACATAATTCAAGCTTTTCTCTCTCTTCTTGGCAGAATTGGTAGCGTTCATTTAAGTTGGCTGTTGGAATTCACAATTGATGTTTCACTGAAAGCAGTTTTGCTGAGGACTCAAGACGAATAATATGCTCAAACAGAGTGGTCAGTTTATAGGACTGTATGCTATAAATATGCACTACATCTTTGTGTAAAGTAAGTGAGCTTGAAAAATACAAACGTGAACAGAATTGGCATGAATTGTGAGCTCAAATTCTTTCAAAGTATTTTGGGATTTTGCACTTGGGTTTGTATCTTTATCAGCAGCATCTTGGCTCACTGAACATTAATGACCTTAACAGATTTCTTTAGAGTGTGTTTTGCGTCACCAGTCTTTCGAATGTAAAAACACAAATGAAGGGTGAATTTGAGAGAAGAAAGAAACAAAACACACCATGACATGGACAGCTGAAAACACGTGGTGGCTAATTTAATAATTTAGTGATTATTATTTCCATGACTTCAGTACCTGAATCACTCAGTTAACATAAAACAAGAACCAGCAGGAAGGAAGTGCCGTACAAATATGGAAAATATGTGTAGGCACAGGAATCTTTTCTTTTTTTTCCAATCTATTGCATTTTTTTTTATCTACTCTTACGTGGCCCTGTGAAACATGTCAACAGACACAAGTGCACAGCATCCATCCAGATGCTAAATATGACCTTTGTCATAATCAAATTCAGCTTTGGGAGCTTTTCCAAGATCTCTTGAGATCTAATTTGACCTCTACTTTAAATTCAGATCTTTTACCGCTAACATCCTGCTTCCAATTAGAAAGACAAAGAGAGATGAAAACAGCCAAGTTCAAACATCCCTGAACTTCACATGTTTCGTAATTCTGGTGAAGACAGAGTAATATCATTATTCAGCCACTCTGAAGGGAAACATGAAGTTTGTTTTTTTATGCTCTCTTCCTGAAAATGATGCATTTTTACATCAGTAAATTCCTTTGTCCTAACTCTGAAATGACATTTTCTGAGCAGAAAACAAAGCAGAAGCTGATGTGAGACGCCTCATTTGTTTTACAGTAAAGCCGCTTTGATATTCAACTGAAAGTAAAAAGATGCTTATCAGGTAAGACGGTTTGTATTCATGTCCACTCACTGCCTCTACTGTACTTAAAAACAGCTGGGTCACGGGTGATTATTCTCTCAAGAGAAGAAAAGGAAAAATACTGTTCAAGCAACATTTAGCTAGACTTTGTTTTCATCTCAGCCTTTTTTTTTTACAATTCATAGACAGATGTAAGCAATATATTTTCATGTTACACTTCAAGGCACACCATTTCAAAATAGGAGTGTTTCTTGTATTTTGAAACTTCCTGTTTTTAATGTTCATGTTATCTTATTCTCAGCGGATGCCAACGAGCCAAATCAAGAAGAATGCAGTCGTGGAGTTTGCACATCTGTTTCATAGTCCATCCTTTCTTACTTCCATTTGTAATTTGGAGTATGCTTAAAGTCGGGGTCCATTCCAGGAAAATAACCAGTTTAAATGAACTCTACCAATTCTTCCAGGAGGAGTGATCAAATATCCAGCCAGATTTATGCCAGAAGCTTGTTGATGGTTACCAAAAGTGTCTGGTCGAGGTACACTTTCCTAAGTGACATTTAACTAAATGGGAGTAGGAATGATTATGTGGATTGCAGACAATGCAAAACAGATTAAAAGTTGTGCATCCAATTCTTGATTTTAAAAGTCATTAAAGATGTTTTAAAGATTAAAGATATTGTAGACTTATTTCACCCTGAAAAAGAACAGTTCAAAGCAATCATTAAAAGCCAAACTTACCATGCCATTCATGCCCATGACGAGTGTATGCAAACTTCTGACCACAGCTGTAGGTGGTTTGGACATTTTAATCAGACGAACAAACTACTCCTATTTGCCACTTTTGATGAGGAGCAGTGCTTCTACACTGTGCCTCTCCTGAATGACTCTCAATGCCCTTGAGAGAAAACTAATGAATGCAACAGTGGCTGAAGGGTTTGCGTGCTTGAGTGATCCCTGGAGCTATGTTGTTTGACTGCTAGTGTCGCTCAGTGTAACTTTGTCTGATGTGCCGGACTACATGTCATTTTTATGGTCCCTATAATCTCTAACAGCACAAACACAGCAGAAAGATCCAGAAGTGGAGGTAGTAGTTCCAGCTACCTGTGTCAGGACATCTATCAGTCAATGCAACACCTCTAGCTCCAGTATCCAGGTGGATAAATTATATAAAATGTTAGCCCTCCTCAGTCTTGTTATGAGGGGTTAAGCTAACCATAGATTCAAAACAATTTGGGGCATTTTAACATAAAACTCTGTGTGGAATTGCTCAATTTTTGGTGCTAACCTCAAGCCGCCATTAGAGGGCATGGCTTAATTTATCAGTTTCCAGAGTTTTGTGGATGTGTTCACTTGAAAAGAGTTACATAGCACTCCTCTTTCTTTTGGTCCACCACTTGCTGGTGGTGCATTAATACTTGGGTCAGATGACAGTCAAAGGTTAGTTGGAAAAGCAAGGAGAAACAGGATTTGCTTTTCTCCTTGGCAAAGTTGAACCATTCACTCATCAGTGGCAATACAGCACAATGTTTTAGGGCTTTCTTACATTTAAAAACACTGCTGTGACACCCTAATGGATAGAGTCTGCTCAGTGCTCTGCATATGGCTTTTTTAACTAGTCAAAAATACACAACAGTAGTTGTTACAGTTTTACTAATATTTGCATGCACTGCCAGAACCTTAGACTGTTAACTCAGGGTTAGTGGGGCGACTTTCCAAGTTGTAAATCCGACCTGAGAGCATGTTCCAGTTGAAAATTCCCACTGGGAATTCAGAAATTCTGACTTACAACTTCAAATCAAACAGACTCTGAGGTCTTGGTGGTTTGATCCCATGGCCTCCTGTCAATCGGTGTTAATAATCTGTTTGTCTATCCAGTTGTCCATAATTCTTCCTGTCATTACAAATCTAATCGTTTGATCCAGCTATTCTCCCACTCATCATCATCATCATCATCCTTCTAGTATCCTTTCAGTCTACCATGTCTCAGTTATTTCTGCATCTATCCATTCACCCACTCACCCATTTTGTTATCCAGACTATCATCCTCTACTCTATTTATCTATTCATCTAACAATCACCCAGCTTCCATCCTCTCACTAATCTGTCCGTCATCCAGCATTCTTCATTTCTCCAGGATTTTGCCATCCATTATTTCTTATTTTGAGTACATATTTCATCTGAACTGTAGTTGCCAGATCCATCTACTCATTAATTAAGATCATACAAGCAAACACCCACAGCTTTGATTGTAAACCAAAGCTTTGCTGCAGCTATTATAAACTGCTTATGTATCTCAATAAGCAATTGTGTAAATTTACCAAATGTTATGATCTTGGCGCCTCAGTTGCTATGTTCACAAACTCATCTGATGGTTTGAGGAATGTTTGCAAGTATGTCTGCATTTGTTTTTAGCTTCTTTGTGTGTTGTTTATTTAAAGTTGCTAGCCTGGTTTGCTTTATGGGCAAAGCAACTGTAAACAACTCAAGTGCTATCCAGATCTCAAGTTGGTAGTTAACAGTAAACTTTGTGAGGGAGGTAGGGAGTGAGTGAGGTAGGGAGTGAGTGAGGTAGGGAGGGAGTGAGGGAGGGATCGGGTGCGTGAATGCTCGAGAGATGAAGTGAAACTGAGAAGACTGAAACTGCATGTCCGTATTAGCTGAGTAACTCTGCATCAGTAGATTCATTTACAAAGTATAACACAAGGAGAAATTTGATCTGCATTACTCTATCCATAATTGAAGCTTGGCACTTTGCTGTTATGAATATGACTGGTCAGCTACAGAAACAGAAACAGGAAGCAAGCGTGAATAGGATTACTCTGAAAGGAAAGTGAGCAGTGAAATGTAATTACTATGCTGCAATTTGTATTTATGGCTATTGTTTGTGATGACTCTATTGTTAGTATCCTTTGTAGGTGTCACTGAAACAAACCATTAAGGACTAAAGTAATAGCACATGAGGGATCGTCATTATTGCTACATCATGATGTAGTAATAATGATGTGATTTTTTCAGCAAACATCTCATCCCAGCAATTTTCCTTTGATTTGTTGATTAAAACAGCGTGGCAAAATGAAATAACCTTGTCTAGTGTTAAATGTATTGCTCTCCTATCATTTCTCCTCAGCGGAATCCAAGCGTAGCCTGCACATACATCAATCAAGAGAAAGTGGCCAGTTAAGGAAGATATAATGATAACATAATGGGTGTGTAAACCCTTTTATATGTATCAGTGTGTCTAGGCGTCATGTAAGGAACAATATGTGTAGTAATACGTAGCCAACATGACATGGACAAATCAAAGCAAAGCAGTGTTTCCAGAGCAAACACACTTGAAGGATTAACCTCTCTATTTACCCCTCTCTCTCTCTCTCCCTCTCTCTCTCTCCACAGCAGTATTTTACAGACTGTACAAATACAACAGAAATTATAGCTTTCACAAATTAAGAATGAACCAGTGTGGAAAGGGTAAAGCTGCTCCCATCACAAAACGCTCAGCCAGTGTGCACTGGCGCTCTCTCTCTGTATCGCTGGAGTTGCAACAAGGGTGCATGAAATGTAAGCAAGCAGAGATTGAGGCTATTCAAAACACCTTCATAAAAATGAATGTCATACTCTGCCAAACCAAATACATACACAAAAGACTGATTAAACATTTTGTTCTTAGCTCACATCAAGACGAAGTCTGTGTGTCAATGTAAGTGTGTGAGTGTGTGTGTGTGTGTGTGTGGGGGGGGCAGTTACAAATACATATGCTGTCAGTATCTTGTTCCTATTTCTTATATATAGACCTACCACAGTTTAGTTTACTTTAGCTCACTGTAGACTAGTCTTTAGGTATTATATTTAAATGGTTTACAATGGATAAGTTAAGTTATACACCCATCTTTACTCGTGATTTATGATATTATGACATATTAATCACTATATATTTCGCTGCAGATGCACACTTTTAAAAAAAATCTATACCATCTTGAACCGTCTTAGAACGGGACGGGTTAATTCCGGTCAATAGTCACTAGAAAGCACCGAAGTTCTGTTGGATTTAAATACGGTTTTGCATCGACTCTGAAGTGTCGTGTTGCTCTAGATGTCATCTGAGTCACAAGTGCAGTGGGAGGGACTATAGCCTAGACTGCATCGATCCGAAACCTGTTAGGAGGCGCAGAGACAACAGAGAGATAAAGTTAGGAGGAGAAGCGCCGAGCCAGCAGTCCTCCTCTCCGTCCGTGAATTCATTCTGGTTTTCCGACACTACCGGCAGCGGTACATTTAAACCCGGTACATCAGAGCAGACTTGTGCTGCCTTTAATGGTTTTCCGAAAGAGGAAGAAGTAACTTTCAAGTACTTTTTACGTGTTGCGGCTTTCTGTCAGATCCAGTAGAAGGTGAGTCCGTATTTCTTAGTAAAACTTGGATATATTTTAAGAGTGTCAATATGATAACTCGACGTGAGAAGAATCAGAAAGGTGTGACTGTTTTGTATTTTGTGAAGGAAAACGTGGTTAGGATTTCATCTAGATTATAATTTTATGTTTATGAGAACTAAAGATATAAATTTTTTGTTTTTGTTTTGTTTGTTTGTTTTTGGTCCACAGAAAGATTTGAAAACTGTCTCCAAGAAACAACCAGAGGAGGAAGAAGAGGCTTCTAATATTTTAAGTCAAAACAGGATTATGAGTCTCACCACACGTCTCCTCTGTCTTACGTCTTGCCAAATGTTGCTGTCAAGAGGACAAGATTTTCTGTTGATGTCTGGGAATTCCTTATTAATTCCACACTGACGCGGTTATTATTTTCTTCTCAACAAGATGAACAATAGCATTGTTTCAAATGAACCATGTAACCATACCTGCATTGTGGGCCGCGATGGCAAACCGGCCACAAGTATCATCATGTTTCTGGCTGGTGTTGTCGGAAACCTCCTGGCTCTGTTTATCCTGGGAGTGCATCAGAAGGAGCATCGCTCCAGGTCCTCTGTGTTCTGCATCCTGGTGACCGGCCTGGCTCTCACAGATCTTCTGGGCACCTGCCTTCTAAGCCCACCTGTATTCATCTGTTATGCCCGCAACATGTCTCTCACAGACCTAGGCGGTAAAGGACTGTGTAACCTCTTCGGCTTTGCCATGAGTTTCTTCGGCCTTGCACCCACGCTCATCCTGTGCGCCATGGCTGTGGAACGCTGCCTGGCCATCAGCCACCCTTACTTTTACTCTGTACACATCCGCCGCAACTTTGCTAAATTCACCCTTCTCTTTATCTACCTATTTTCTGTGGCCTTCTGCCTGCTGCCATTCGTCGGTTACGGTAAATTCAGGCAGTACTGCCCTGGGACATGGTGCTTCATTGATATGGATGCGACTGAGGATGAACAGGCCAACTTGGTTTTGGCTTTCTCTCTGTCGTACTCCTCCCTCACGGCACTGCTGATCTTTGCAGTGTTCGTCTGCAACGGTTCAGTGATTATCAGCCTTTGCAAGATGCACAAGAGCCATATACTGCGCCGTGGCTCCATCGGGTCAATGGGCAGAAAGAGGAGGCTGAGCCTGGCCTGGTTTGGGCAGGGAGAAGAGGAGATGGATCACCTGGTGCTGCTGGCGCTCATCACTGTCATCTTTGTGGTCTGCTCACTGCCGCTCACTGTGAGTCTATATTTGACCTTCCCTCTGTGCAAGCTACTGATATTATGCTGTTTTTCCTTTTAGTTTTACTACACAGTCACATTTGAAGAAGAGGTGACACACTGATTGCTTTTTTGCAGTTTGCTGAAACATGACCAGAGCTCCACAGTAAAAATTAAAAGAGGTTATGGAAATTTACAGACAAAAAGGGGAAAGTTAAAGAAGGTTTGGTTATTGTCATCATCATTACTGGCCGTGTAGTGGATGTTTTTTGTGCACTATCTGTAGTGATCATAGACAAATGATGATGTAATCTGTAAATAAGGTGGATGGAGCCACCTGACTTCATCAATTGGTGAGTGCTTTTTAAGGTTCATTTTTAGCTTCGTGGTCTTTGCTTTGTTTCTTTTTTGGTGCAGGAAGTAAACACATTCAACCAAGAGGGTGGAGTGTGTCAGGCTGCAAAAATGCTTATGTGTGCGAAAGTCCGTGTATTCTGCATTGTAGTCTGAGGTTGGACTCACTTTTCGATTCAGCCTCAAGTGGCAATTTGAGGAAGTGGAGTTTTTGACACCTCAGTGTTGGCTTCCTTCTACAGCCTTAGTGGGTACTGTTTGGTGGAGGGCAAAGTTTACAGGAGTAAGGTCATTTTAGCCTCAGCGTTTCCTGACTTTGTGTGCATCTAATAAATTGAATTCCTTTCCCTCCTTCTGTAATCATTATGGACATAGCAAGCTTTTGGTGGCATGGCGACGGTTGATGTTTTTGTAAGTTGTGGTATGTGTTTGTCTGCCCTGTTGAAGTCTCCTTAACGGTTGTGCTTTGCTAATGAAAGGTGTGTCCCTAAGTGCAGCCTTTGCCACACATAGCCCATTGTCGCTGCTTGTGTGTTTGTGTTATGCATTTTTCTTCACAGCTCGGTATCTGCCTCTGTTTAAGAGGAGTGTGCCTACAACCTGACAACCCTGGCAGACTGGTCTGGCCCTTCCTTTCACAGAGGATGCGTGAATCGTGTTATAAAGGAATTCATGTGCTGGCATATGTATATTAGCCTTTTTTTTTTCTTAAACAGACTGTGCCATGATAAATTCGTTTACAGAAAGCTGAAAATGCATTTTGTCATGCTCATGCTATTCACCGTCTACTCACCATCTGCTTCTCGTTGGTTTGTGGTAACATTTTCCCTAGCGGTTTGACTAAACTAGGGTGCATGTGATTGTACTTGCCCTGAGTTATGGTTGAGAGCGACGGCGATGACGATACATACTCGTCCACACTATGAGTAAGAATCCAGGAAACTCCAACTTCACTGCTTGCAAGCACACGCGTGCTCCTTTTGTAAAGTCATGCAGACAGTTTGTTTCAGTGTCAAAGTCAAAAACAGAGAATTGTTTTACTTTTGAGCTTTCCCTATGCATTTCTATACACGAGCTTTGTTTTCTAAAAAGTTAAATTTAGCCTAACGTTATGTTTCACTATCAACGTGCTTAAATTACAAGCTTGATATCTGTTGTATATATAATGAAAGACAATGTTGCAGCAGCGTCTCAGCAGACGTGTGTGTGTGTGGTTGTTCACATTGTGGTTGAGATTGTCGTGTCAGAGCTTCCAGACAGATGTAGGCTCATGATTAATAATGGTCGGTTTGCCTGAGGCGCAGCAGATGTGGGCAGAGAAGTCTGAATCTGTTTGTTGCAATGAAAACAATGTAGAGTTCAAATGTAATTTATACTTGCAATTTCTCCGTTCACATAAGAGGTATACAGTTTTCATTTGGTCATTGATTCTTGCACTTATACAACAACAATGTGCAAAAAGAAAAAAAAGAAGAAATAAAAACATTGAGCATGTGTTTCCGGTTAGTGTTTGTTGTCTCAGATCACTTTTGAGAAACTGAATATACTTTAAAGAATTAAGTTTTCTTCTATGAGGAATTGGCTCTGCACTCCACGTGGGTTGATGTAGGCGAGATGAAAAGCAGGCACTGGAAAATGAACACTTACATTTTTTAATTTCAGTTTGGCAGGGAATATCAATATTTATCGAATCACGACACATTAATTATTTTCAGTGGTCTTTGGCTCACAGGTATAAATAATGTCTGCAGACTTTGTATTTACAGATCACATTTCACACTTTGGACACTAATAAATGAGGCGGTGTTTTCTCTGCATTTTTCTGAGGTCTGGTTCTGAGTACAGCAAGATTAACTATTAGTGTTGCAGACAGAGAAGTGGTAAAACACGATCTATGAGAAAAAGAAGGAAAGGCGATGTATGTCTAGTTTACTGTTGCCTGGCTCGCATAAGCATTACTTGGCAAGTTTGTCACACTATGGCCCTGATTTTAATGTTATCTATTACCTTCCACTGACATTTTTCATACTGTGCAATTGATGCGGACAGCTGGAAACTATTAGGTTCAGTTATCCAATTAGAGTTAATCTCAGGCAGATACTGACACATTGTTACAGATTTATTGTCAAATGTATTGCCAGTATGCTCTCTGTTGGTTGTAAAATGTTTAAAAATACAGCTATGAAAAAAAAATCATCTCCTGCTGCTGGACAGGTTTTAAAGCGTTCTCCCAGGATTATGCAAGTTGATACTGCTGAATTAACATTAAAATGACAGTTACATACTAAACTTTAGAGCATTTCCTTCTCTTTGTTTTCAAATGTTTTATTAGAAATTAAACATGTTTGAGTTTTCGTCAAGACGTCTCTTCTGCCCTCTGGTAATTTGTGATGGGAACTGGCATTGAAGTTTATAAGTATTACTTGACGGCTCAGTAAGAATCATGTGAGTATTTAACCTATTGTAATCTCTATTTTAAAGGCTGTTTCCTCCAGGCTACAGATCAATGCCCTTCATAGTGTTGCTATGGGAACTCCTGAAGCTACCCATCTGCCCATCTGGTCAATACCTGGCTCAATAAAGTTGTTTTAGCTAGAAATTTTCCCCATTATCCCATTTGTGAATAATGAAAAACAAATGGCAGGCCTTTGGTTTTTCTGTTTTTTTGTTTTTTTTCTTAAGTGAGCAACTGTATCAGCAGCAGCGTGGGGTCGATTTAATCACTAATGTTTTAACTTATTCATAAAAGGTTTCCATTAGGGCAGATGCCATATGCCCGTCTCAGTCATCAGATCTGTATTGATTCCTCTGTGTGTGGTTAGGGAGTTCAAAAAAATCCATGATAAATTCCACCCAGCCGCTTTTAAAAATATTACTTGCATCTAAAAAAAAAAATAGCAGCTCGAATGAGGTTTATACTAATTCTTCAGTCATTGATCTTCTGAGTAGTTCTACCCACCATGTGGCCATCTAAGTAAAGTGGAAGGCTAGAGGCTGGGAAGTTAGAAATTGAATCACAGTAAATGTCACCCTGTGAACGTTGTTTCCTTGTTTTTTTTGTTATTTAAATAATAAAGTTAACCATTGTCCAATGAGCTCTATGAAATATGAATCAAGTTTCTTGATAATCAAACATGTTTTAAATGTAGCTGAAATGTGCATCGTGTATGAGATTAGCACACACAGTGATTCAGTTACAGTGTTTGGCGAGCTTTAGCAATGCTAACAGCAATAACCTCGGTTTCTGCTAGCATCATTATGTGGTTACACATTGCTTTGGCTGCGTGGTTATATTCCAGTTTATTCTAATAAATCCGGCTCATTTTTTAATATCTGAGTACTGCAAAACAGCACTGCTATCGTCTGTTTACTTTCCCCCTTGCTTGTTTACATCTTCCATTCACAGAGAATAATACTTTTAACCAAATATTATTTCTAGTACGGACCATCAAGGGAAGCAACGTTTAAACATCTAGTGGACTAGTCGCCCACAGCCCTAGTATAAAGTTTGGCATCTCCTTCGCACATTTGTCAAATGTACACCAAAGATTAAACACTGCTTAGTGGCAGTGACGTAGAAAATAAAAATAAAATTTACATTTTTATTTTTTTAAAAAACGAACCTATCTTTTTGATTCCTTGACAGTAGATACGTCATGTTACCGTTGATTTAAGAGCCTCAATTACTTTAATGTTAAATCTTCGGATTTCATATAACTCCTGTTGAACCCTGTCTCTCTTTCGCTCCGCTGTGGCTAGTAATATACAAATCTGACAGGAGCACAGTGCGTTCTGTGATTTGGAAAAAAGAAAAATGGAAATATCAATTTGCTTCCAATAACTGTGAGCTAACTGGGCAAGAGGGCTGATTGCTGGGAAGATGATGAACAGCAGGCAGCTTTAACACATTTACAGGGCATCATTCCTCCAAGAATCATCGCAGCGCTTCATAAATCTGGATTGTTTGACAGACCGGGCAAGAGAAATCACACAGAGTGAAGTTTTCAAAATGCTATGTGGAACAGTATGCAGCACACAGTTCTTCTGTACAAAGACACAAAAATTTAATTGGTAAACTATTTGTGAGGTCATAGATTTAGGAAAGATTGAGATATTAGTTAATAAAATGTTATGAAGACAAATTTCACAGGATATTCTACTTGTAGTTCAAGAACATTTAGATGAATGTTCGTTGTTCCCCTGCAGGACTTAAACAAGCATACAACTAAATATTATAACAATAGTTTCAAAACTGCCTGGAGTTCTTACGTGCATTAACATGCCCAGTCAAAGCCCAAGCATGAATGCCATTGAAAATATGCAGAATAACAGGCTTTTAGTGTTTTTTCAGGGACACTCCTATTCGCATCCAACTGGATTCAGATTGAGAAAATTAGTGTGGATGAAGAGGGGAATTTCCCAAATCCAGACATATCCAGATGATTCAAGTTGAAATGCCTGCCAAATTAAACCAAAAGTTGGAAATCTCAGTTGAATTCTTTAATTCAGCTAAACTGCCAACTTGTGCGACTAGTTGGAGAAAGAGGAAGAGCTAAGCATCTCACACAAACATGGGGAGAACATGCGCACCCCACACAGAAAGACCCTGGCCTGATGGCAGAATTGAACTCCAGTCCTTCTTGCTGTGAGGCCACCGTGCTACCTCTGTAAGCGATGCACTTGTGTTTTCTTGTTAAAACCTCCTGCACGACCCTTCTCGCTCCCCATCTTCTCTATGGGAAAACTGTTTCCACACCACGTAGAAGCGAGGACAGGAGGAAGCATAAACTAGAATGGAAAGCACTCTGTGTGACATCAGCGTAGGATACCATTACCTTTGCATGTGTTTAGGTTGTTTTTAGAAACGCAGTCCACACAGCATGGGCGTCGTACTTACATGTGTAAAAGTACTAATGCTATGACAGAGTTGAAAATAAGAACCTTTTTTGTTTCTGTGGTATTTAAACCCCGTTGTGACGTTTAGTGTGGTCTCGAAAAGGAAAGATGATGCTTCGCGATCAGCAGCTGACTTTGTGAAAAGAACAAAGAGGATTCCTTTCCTTTGTGCTTAAGCAGATACACGCATGCAAACATCTATACAGTGTTAGGGAGTTTACTTCAGAGATTAGTAGTTGTCCCGTTAAAACTATATCGAGTCAAGTAATTGTAATTGCTTCATCAAAGTAAAACGTGTAATTCATTACTTTGGAAAGTGGGCACAGGGGCATCTTCTTTTAGCTGCTGGTAAACAAGCTCTATATTGTACAAGGCTTTTTCTGATTACAGAATGGAAACATTGTTAAAGTTTTACCACCCAAAAGGAAAAAAGGGCACTAATAAAATTTAAAAAAAACTTAAAAATTAAGCACATATTGTCTGATCAATCAAGTAATTTGTTCACAAAAAATATGTAAAACAATGTAATCAATGTTCGTTCCTATTTCTACACAAACAGTTTTATTTTTAACATAAATAACATACTCAAATTTAACTCAATAAATACAATAATAGCTATAAAATAAATTCACATTACAAATGCGCATGCATGTGCACGTGCTAATTCTTATTTCAGTAGTCAGATGGCTGCAGGCTTGCTGAGCTTGTTTTTCTTTTTACTACCTGTAGTTTTATCCTGTTTGCCTTCCCTTTGAACTCATTTTGAAATCGGACAGCAAATGATGCCAACGAATCTCCTGAAGAAACCTTTTGATGTGCCAGTTAAGTGTGGGAGCTGGAGAACATGGCTTTAGGCTCCAGTACAATAAGAGGTGAGCAGCTGTGGAAGAGTTCTTTAATGGCTGAGGAATAGAATGAATGGAAGAGGCTAAAGACAGATGTGGAGCAGATGGAGGCAGCTGCAGCAGTCATCATCTGTTCGTGTGTTTTTGGTTCCCTGAATGAAAAATTGTTTGTGAGTGATGATGATTATGTGCTTAACTGAACCTTGTACTATACTTTGCATGCTTGTTTGAGCTTGAAATGCTTTTGCACCGTTAATGCAGTTTGAATACCTTTAGTAGATACTTTTTAGTAGACTTTTTTGCGACTTTCAGCTCTGAGAAAGTCAGCTGTAAATATAGCTGCTTATTTGCACAGCCAGCAAGTATGAAGCAGCCTAAGCACTTATTTAATGGTGTGTTTGTGAATGTCCATGGTCCCTCCGTTGTATCTCTGTGACCAACTCCTGAAGAAGAAAAAACAAATCTGTCCCTTTAGATGCTATATGCTCTGTTTAACATCTAGTTTCTGACATTTTTGGTCTGCTGTTTGGTGCAGGGTAGGCAACTTGCAGGGAATCTTCTTTTCTGTTGAAAACAGCTGTCTGAGTTTGGCTGATAATTCAGTGTTGGTTTGTGGCTATGAGAGACTCTTCTATACAAGTCATTTTTTGTCTCAAATCTAGACGTCAAAACAGTAAATGTTGCGCTTTTGCGTGTCATTTATTTCCTGTATATGGCACTTTTTTTCTCTGTCCTTTGAATGATCTCTCTTCTTCCAGCCAGATTGTTTACCACATATTTCTCTGTAGTTACATATTGAATACTTCAGTGGTAAAACTGGAAGGACAAGACATTATGAAATGTAACAGTTTCTCCCTGCTGCTGCACTCTTGCAAATGCTTTAGATTGCAGGCCCCTTAATTCTGCAGCAATTTATTGAAGATAATTGATGGTAATACAGCTATTATTTATAATATCCATCCATTCTCTTCTGCTTATCCTTATCAAAGTCATGGGGGGGCTGGAGTCTATTCCACCTACCATAAGGCAAGAAGTGGGGTCCACCCTGGACAGGTTCCCAGTCTAACATAATGCCAATACAGAGAGACAGACAACCAGTCGCACTCACATTGACACCTATGGGCAATTTACAATCACCTATTAACCTAACATGGACTGTCGGAGGAAGCTGGATTACCCAACGAGAATTATTTGCTATTATTTATAGTAGATACAGTAAAAAATTTTGTAGAGGAACCAGTGATCCACTGTATAATTCTATATGTATTTGCTCTGTTACTATTGCATATACATTTGTTGATAATTTTGCTTCCTACTGATCTTACAACACTTTACCTACTGAGCTATCCCTGCACAAAAGGCACTGCTGGGATTCGAATCCAGGATCTCCTGTTTACTAGACAGGCGCTTTAACCAACTAAGCCACAGCGCCACACTATGTGGCTGAGGCCTTGACAATTAAAGCAAAAGATCAGCAACTCTAGGAATGATTCAGTTCTTTTACACTTGCTAATCCTTATCTGGAACATAGGCTTTTGGTCCAAATAGATGTAAGGTGTCATGCTTTGGTGTACCTGTGTGCATACAAAAGAAAGTACCAGCACCCCTTTTTCATGGAGCCATTTGCTGCATATACATTCATTTTCAGAGCTCTGGGTAGTTGGCTTTTCTTTTTTTTTTTGCCACGTGTGTGCACAGTTATTTGCCTTTCTGTCAACAACGTCATTGTTCACACGCTGTTGTGTGAAATGTGCTCCACACCCAAGTTTAGAGTTTCTCAACCTTAGGGCTTGTGTAGTCGCTTGTGAGGAAAGTCACAAGACGAAGCAAAAGTTTATATAGAACAAATGATACAAAATGATATGTTGGTACATACAGTAATCACATTTCCCCCAGGCATACATTATGTAATTAAAAAGGTATTTTAAATTTGGAAAACACAGGTGTGAAAACCTGTGTGACTTCTTCATAATGAATTTTATGTCATATACGTGGCTCCATATTGTAGTGATTTACACATTCACCTAATAAGCAAAAGCCCCCTGGTTTTATGCCCAGGTGGAGACACAAATCTCCACCTGGGCATCCAGAGTTAATTCAAATCCTTTTTCATATCCGCTTATCAAATCACAACCACTTACCTGTGTTTCAGAATTGATAATCAGCTTAAATAAATACAGCTAAGTCTAGTCTCCTTATGTTAGCAGCTCAAGAGAACAATAGGATTCTTGTTTTATACTCCGCCTTGTCAGCAGCATCAGGAGATAAACGACCTGGCACAATGGCACAGCAGCGGAATACAACACCCTCATATCAAACAGATATGGCAGAATACGCAGAGCATCTGTTGATGTGCTGAAGGACACTTGAACAGGGAAGCAGTTGACACTCAAGTTCAATAATGTGGTAAAAGCCTTGCTGCAATTAAAAACCATTATCATAGCAAGGCTGGTCTTTAGTGTGGCCAACTGAGTAGCTGCTTAGGGTGACCATTGAGTTTGCCACGCTGCGAGCTGGAGGGGCTCCAAAAGAGGAAGGAAGAAAAAAACTTTGAACTGTAAAAACGTCTAACAGTTCGGTCAGCAGTCTACAACTGAATACTCTCTGCAGGGTACTGACTCTCACATAACCTGCTTTTAATTTAATCGCCCAGCTGAGTAGGAATCACTTATGATTAACCAGGTTACTGATATTTCTTGTAAAGACCTTCCTCATCTCAATAAATCCTATTAATATGTGTATTTTATGTGCTCAGGTGTGCCCTCAGCTTGGGTCATGAGGAAGTCTTTTGAAGTCTTTTAAAGAGGAAAGAAAATCTTCTCAATTAGAAAGCAAATTAATTTTGCAGATGTCACAGTGAAAAATGTTATACTGATTTCCTGTTACAGAAAGTGCTGGCTCTGTAGTGCGGTGGTTAACGTGTTTACTCAGCATATGCAAGATTGCTGGTTTGATTCCAGCTGGAGAGACGAGGGCATCTGGTGTAAAGCTCTGCCAACTCAAACATGTTACCTGCTGTGGTGATGCCTTATCGCGAAGGAGCGGCCAACGGTTTCTTCTTCTATCAATGAAATCAGAGCATTGTTCTAATTATTCAACACGGAGACAGGATATGTCAGCACCAGCATCTGTACTTTCTACACATCAGATAAAGTTACAGTTCTACAATTAAATCATTGATCTAGGATATCAATAAATAAAAAAATGTTTGTGGGGGGAGACATCAATGAATCCTCTTTGTGATTCTTTCCAAAATGCATTTCAGCTGTGCGTGGATTGACTTCTGCCTTCAAAGACATGTAAGACAGAGTATGTAGACAACAGGGACTAAACAAACTAAACAACATAATTGCAACCAGACAGTAGTGATGATTTGGTGGTTTAAAATTTTAGGGGTCAGTGCGCCCTGGCTAATGTTTACTTCTGCAGAGAACTTGAGAATATGATGGGAAGTTTCCTCTGCTCTCATCTTCTCCCAGAGAGTCCTGCAAAAATCCTAAAAATACATCATGTTAAATAACCAGTCCACATAGGGCGTATTTGTATAGTTTTAGATGTGTGCCCCTCACTGATAGAAATGAGACTAAACTGTCTAAGTAGAGGAACATCTTTATTACAGACAAGTTGCTGTTGATAAAAATTGTGCACAAGTGGCCTGGTGAGGTACTATTTTAATTATGATTTTTTTTTTTCTTTAATACTGAAACTGAAATGAATGCATGTAGTTTAAAAACCACATTTTTAAAATATCTAACATTCTTATTCCTGTGATGTTTCTTCTACACTGAGCAGAACCAGAAACTGGCTACACGTGTCAAAAACATTTGAGGAAATAGTTCAAAACTTTACAGTTATTCATCGATAGTTAATGAATAACACGTGTGTGTGTGTGTGTGTGTGTGTGTGTGCGTGCGTGCGCGCGCCTGTTATCTGGGAATAAAGACTGAAAATATAACGAATCAAATAGCTGGCTTCACTTCTCACTCTTTGTGTACATTGTGTCTCATTTGGTTAATCTGTCTCACAGTTGTGTAACAGTTAGCTTTGCTTTAGAGTCTGTTCTGTGTGCTTCGATGAGTGCCGTAATCCAGACTTCAATCCTTGTTATTATATTCTGTTTGAGAGGTTTCCTTTGATGCTGCTATGCTGCTGATCCCCAGCTGACACACACCCAGCACACAGGCTGGCACGTAGATTCTTGGTCCCAGCAGCTCAGTGGGAAAAACTAAGAGATGGACAATGACAAGATATAATGCTGAATAGCAGCTGTTCTGATCAAGACGCCAGTTAGGAAGAAAAATGATCCAATTTAATCAAAGAGCCAAATAAACGTGCAAACAAAGCACTTAGCAATAGTCACTTACATACTTCATAAAGGAAATGCTTTGTGGTTGTTCCTAGCTCGTATTAGCAGAATAGATGAATTATGCAAACCGCTTTGATAACCTTTAAAACTACACCATACACTAGATGGTGTAAACCACATAGCGATGCATTTGTAACTCCCTTGGCTATGATTAACCAGAATAGTGTTGCAATATTGTTGCTAATATGCTGCGCTATTAGTTTAATGAAGTGTATATTGCAGTGTTTTTTCTTTAATAATGAAGCTAATCCCAAAAATAAAACATCTAAAGACTGTGAGGGATTTATTTGGCTTTGGTTTGCTGTTAGAACCAGTTTGGAAAAGCCCAAAATGAAGGCCTGCTGTGCGTGTTAAGACCTGGAATTCTTCTTTGTATGTCATGCGTTTCTCATTGTGGACAGCATATCATTCATTTAGTTGCACGAAAAAAATATCCAAAATATATGATGAGAAAGTAGGCCCAGGATTTACAGAATTATTATGTGGTAGTTCAAAAGACTGACTTAATGTAAGTAATTTATTCTTTCTTTTATGGTTGCGTCTTCAGCGCGTTTAAAGTATTTCGAAACAAACTAATTTAAATGTAAAAAATGCATATTTTACTTTCCAGCATCAAACATATTGAAAACGAGTCTGTTAATCTTGGTTTAAAGGCTGTGTCCTTATGCATGTGGAACTTTCGTATGGTTGTCAGTCCTCTCCTTTTGCTGTTGTGCAATAAAGCTGATGAGTTGCATCAAAATGACCTCAGTTAAAAAAGGTCAACTTTACCTTGTGCCAAAGTGATAAAAGCACATTCTTCGTAGCTTCCAGTGATGCTCGTCTAATAAATATAGTCAACACAAGAGCAACAGTTGTCAGTTGAACAGACTTTATTGGCATTGCAGTAAAGTGAGGAAATCACCTGTCACCTGTCACCTGCTGTGGGTGGAAACACAGTAACTGCTAATCATAACCTCCTGGGATCTTGACTACTGTTTTCATTTTACTGCTGTATAGATTCATAACTATATGATAGTTAGTCTGGGATGGCAAGCAATAAAATAATTCTGTTTTTTTGAAAGGTAGTCTGAATCGTGGCTTTATCAGCTACAAAGTGCTTAAAACATAGAGTGCTCACCGGCTACTTCCACCCCAGCTGGTTGTGTGACCCTTTGACTACGTGACCATGTCACATATCATCACATCACCAGAGTTAATATAATGCCATAACAGGGATGAAAGATCAATAAATCAAACAAAAAAAATAGGACTGATGTTTTAAAGCAACAGCAAATTAGTTCCAGTGGATGTTTTTCACTGCTAACAGCAACAAGGGATTTAGTTCATAGTGCTCGGTTATGTGCGGTTAATTTAGATGAAGTGTGAAGAAGGACATGGATGACATCCAGATGGCTCTCTGTGAAAGAATGTCGCAACCAGGATGAAATTCATCTGAACTGGCTCCACCAGTGACATTAAACACAGCCTCATTTAACAACAGTTACACTTTACTGTGAGCAATTCTGTTCGATTTGAAGTTATTTCAAAAGATATAATCCTGCTGTTTTCAAAGGGCATATATGACCCTGTTAACAATACATCAAAGCACAGTAGCATCATGTCTGTGAAGGTTCTCAGTCATCCAGGTCGCCGTAGTCTAAGGAGCTTGGAAAGAAAAGCGTCTGGACTTCTTTAAGTTTCTTGAAGATTTAAGTTTCAAGAAACTTAAAGAAGTCCAGACGCTTTTCTTTCCAAGCTCCTTAGACCACAGTAGCATCAGATACGGCAAAGAAAATGGGCCATTTTATCTCCAATGAAGAGTAACTAAAGTGTCGGTCTACAGCTTCTTATTCTGTTGAAACACTCTCAAGGTTTTGTATTTTATTTGTATTTCATATTTTACACTGTACAGTGTGAAAAGCGGGGTTTCATGGTTTCACGGTTACTTCCACTTCCTCTTTTGGGGAGTTTGAGGAGTGTAGTTCTGACACCAGCCTCTTTTTTTTTCAGTTGTTAAGCAAACAGCAACTCCTACACGTTCGGCGCATCCTGCTCCGGAGACACGATTTAATCGTGAGAGAGTTCAGAGTGACAGCTTTATTTGACCCTGAATTCTAAAGGGATAATAAAGGTTTGTCTTAAAACTTTTATGTGTTTTCCACAAACTTAGAAAGCATGTAATGTATAAGACATTGTGTATTATTTAAAACAGGAGTCAGTTTTTTGCGATACCAAGACATGCCTGTTAAATGTATTACTTTGCCCTGTGGTCTTTGCAGACAATTGAAGTGATGCGTGAGTGTGCAGAGTTTCCGTTATTCTCAGAAGTAATTTATACATGATGATCATAAAAGGTTTAATGTTTTCAGGTGCAGTAGCTCACTGTAGTGTTGGGCACATCTTAGAGAGGAAGCTCACTAATGGACCGTAAGTGTAGACAGTGTAAATCCCCTGATGAAGCATGTCTGATTGCAGCATTAGACTGACTATACTACCATCACTTATTGAGCGTATAGTTTTTTTCTTCTTAAACAGAACACAAACTCTTATAATATGTCTTTCATGGAAATCATCAGCTTAATACTGATCTCTAAAGGCTAGGAGGGAGATGTGTTTTCTGTGAAAAAGTCACTAAGCAAAACGAATGTCACCATTGAGCTGTTTTACATGCACAAGAGATGTATGTCCTGCAGATGGTGTCGGCAGGAAACACCCACTCATTTTTCCTCTCTGTACATTCTCTTTTACCTCAAATCTCAGAAAACACCTCCTCAGTAGCTTTCCAGACACAGATCATGGAACGGTACAATTCTCCATTAGTTAAAAACAACAAAAAAAACAGCTACCCTCGCATTATAGTGCCACATTGAATGATTCACCAACTACAAAAACTCAACCACTTCAGGATCTCAGGAGATAAGCATCTTCAGAGAAAAGCATCCTCAGACAGTCTTTATGTCATGAAGCCTCGTGCTGCTCTGTCTGAAATGACACAGAAAACACCTAATAAATAAAAGCCTGCAAAGCTGTTAGTGGAAATCCTATAATCTCCAATGATCAAAGGATCAATAAAACTTTAAAACTTTATAGCAGGGACAAAATACAGGGGACTGGCAGCGTGCTGTGTTGAACCTTTCCCTGACCTTCCGGCGGAGTTATGAGAAAATAAATCTGCTGTCATGTTTTGAATGAATGTTTTGGTAAAGAGATATGGGCTAAAAGGAGAGATAAGGTTTGTTGATGTGTGAAGTTGAAGAGAAGTGAGAACTCAGAAAACTAAACTCAGAGAAAAAAACGTTTGGGTAAACTCACATTTCTACCAATTTACTGTATGTGGAAAAAAGTCACTAAAACTAAAGTATACTTTCAAAAGTAAAGCCACGAATATGTACACCGTTCAGCCACAATATAAAAAATGAAAACACTGAAAGGTGAAGCGAATAGGATTGTTATAACATAGTACGGTCCTGGCGTTTATATGGACGTTACTTTAACATGTGCAGCAGACCAAGTGCATCCTGTGTTAAAGGCACCTTACATCCACATGTGCCCCCCTTTCCCTACCAGGACACTGCGTACATCCAAGCTATACTAAAAAAACTGGCCAGGAACAGTTCGAGGAACACAGAGTCCTTGCTTTGCATCCCACAGGACTCAGAAGCCCTTCTCCCAGTGTTGTATGTTAGGCATGGAAAAACACCCCTAAAGGGAATTGCACCATAAGAAGGCCGTTAGTTTTTCTGTCATGGCTCATCTGTGTGCAGTTAGTAGTTTTTATGATTCACCTCATTTAAAGTGGTGAATGAATCAGATGCCTCCATGCTATGCAGATAGATCTTTGTACGATTATCTTTGTCGCGGCACTAATGCAACCTTTTTTGGCTAAAAAACAGAAACACAGCGAAGTTTCAGGCACCTTTGGAAAATTGCGCTCACATGCTGTTGCCAATTCTACAGCCCAAAATGATTCATTTGTTTCCAAAAAAGCAAGATGAGAGCATTAATCAAGCTCAAGCCTATAAATTTATTCCATGGAGGATGGGTGTGTTAGAGTTCTCATAAAGACTTAAATGAAGTAAACCAAAAAGTCTGCAAATGACTCACTATTGCTTGTAAAGGCTAACAGCTGTAAGCAAGTTATGAAGCTGAAGGCAACAGAATATTGTCTGTGTGAGCATCACTGAATCACTTCAGAGGAAAATGTAAGTGAATGAATCAACCTGAGGCAATAAGGTCGCATGGGTTGTGTTACTGCTAGCTTACCCTTTAAGGGGACGGCTACGGTGAAAGGGTTTTACTTTTAAGGTCAGGTTCAGGTCAAATGTTAGGATTCGGCAAATAGTGAGTAGGTCTTCATGAAATGACTGTAAGTGTGATGTCCTCTGAAACGATGATAACACAAAACTGTAGGTGCAGAAATTTGATAAACAATAATGTTTATGGTAAATGTCAGTACACATTAAGCCAATTAACATACTTAAACCTGTTAAAATCAGTGCTTTTATATTAAGAACAGATCAAATGAGTCCGTGTATTGTGTATTGTGGGAGTCATAGCTTTACACTCATGCAGACCTAACTCAGGCTATGAGCAGTGTTACTGACACAGTCTGTGTTTTTTATGGAAAAGCTCTGAGCGACCTCACACTACACACACGCCTTCAAATCCCTGAAAAGCAAGCAACCAGTGAACCGGTGAACACTGCGGTGCATTAGGTAACTAAAGAAGCAGCCGTTTTCTGTAGTAGTTAAAGAAGCGCAAATATTGAATACAAACATGAAATAAGCTGCACATATGATGTCAGATTTGTATTAATAGTTCATTTTCTCCAACTAAAAAAACAAAACAAATATTGCAGGTTTAACAGGCGCTAACGAGATTGATATTGAGCTTCTCCTCTTACTCTAGGAAGGAAAGAAATTACGCATATTTTCCAAAAAGTTTAATTCCTTCAGAGACTGTAATCGATCTGTAAATGATCTCTGAAAGCCCCGTTTTCTCTGCACTGTCTCCTCAGTTTCAGAATAATCTTACAGTGAAACAGGATCAGGAAGACAGAGTTAGGGGAGTCCGCTAGGACAACACGATAGGCAGTAATGGGTTGTAGAGTGTAGAAATCCATTATGTGCTTTGTTTCCTGAATGAAGCAGCCATCCTCAGCCTCTTACATGCATCCTATGTGCGTTTTACATGCCTTATTTACAACAGATGGCCTGGATCCAGGTACATGAAGACTGTCAGAACAAAGAAGCGAGATCCACAAAAAACAATTTTAGCAAAATAAAACAAAAAGAAAATCCCCAAAGCAAAATACGAGTGGCCTGAATAAAGGATAACTGCATCTCCGGTCAAACCAGAACAAATGATGCCATGTGCCTCCTCATCTCCTCTGTCTTTCATAATCCCCCCCCCCCCATGACCCAGAAATCAATCTAAATATGCCATGCTGAAGGATGTCTCGATTCCTAAAATGCATCTGGCGGAGAGAGGAGGCTTGTCGGAAGAGTTATATTTGAGGGTGCACAGGTGTTGTATCCTCTGCTAAAGTGCTTTTACCCATGACGCATGAAAGAGGCACGTGACACGGCTGGAATATACAAACCATGGCATAAGGGGGGGGTTTGTAAATAAAGCAGTCTCTGTATTCATTCAGATTGTTGTGCCACGTCCCTTTAAAGTGATGATGTCTAAGCAAGAATACCTCATTTTGTTATATGCCTGTTGCCTAGGTTCCACTCTCTTTGTATCTCTGCTGGGTGGGATTAAGACTTGAGGAGAGGTGGTGAGGGAAGGAACTGAGGACTGAGAAAGCTGCATGCAGGCAAGGTAAAACCATACTGACAAGTCAAAGGGTTGTCGAAATATCAAAGTAAAATAGTTTGGATGTGAGACCATTAGCTGAAATATAATGATAATGCTCTGGTACTTGTCTGGAAAAAGTGCCCTCCAAACCTTTCTGCGTATAATTGTGAAATGTTTAAAATCCATCGATTTTTAATCTGCTTTAAAAGACGCAGTATTTGATTAAAAGGAAAATATCTCCATGGCTAAAAAAAGAGACGAAGTTCTGTTTGATTCAGTATTTGTAATTACAATTTGCAAGGCTGTGGTTGGTGATAGATGAATGCAACTGCACCTGTACGGCGCTTTGTTGGCTAGATTTATATACAGTACATATATGATACATTATATGCCTTCATCATGCCTTCCCTGCAGTTCCCTGGTTCTCTGTTCTCCTAAATAATCCCCCATGATGCTTTCCCTCTGTGTCTGGCCTGCTCTTTAAGCACAGACAGATCCATTAATATGCTCCTGTTTAAGGAGAGTCTGACATGTCATCAGTTTTGGCCCCACAGCCTGTAGTGCTTTGAGAGGACGGCTCGTGATTTGTGTTTCTCTCTGCGGGGCTTAAAGCTTGCCGAGAGCACCATAAGAGGCAGGGTGGCATGCAGGGAACAGAAGCATGAGCGAGGGTGGTAATGTGGAGTGAGACAACAATAGCGAGGAAGGTAGCAGAGCACACGAGTCTGTTTGAAATGTTTCTGGCAGCGCCGCATGATGAATTAAGTGTACCATAACTTTGCATTGAGCACAAGAAGCATTTGTCATTGTGTTTGTTAGTGTGTTTAATGCCAAGATTAATTTTTGTTTGAAGCATTAAATCAAATAAGAAATTACTGCCAGCATGAGACCTGTTCCTAGGTCAGAATCCTAAATAGTGAAGGGTGTTGTATTTTCTTTTTCGTTCCTACGAACATCTTTCTCTATGATTCTCCAGAGCTTTTAAAATGTATCTGCCACCTCTATTGTGCTGACATCTGTACGCCTGGGCCCTTTCCCACACGCACACACGATACATAAATCTTGAGTTTACTAAATTCAAACGAACAGTTTGAATTTAGTAAATGTCAATTTTTCAGCGTGTATATCAGTGTAACCTTTGATGTCTTGGTAACAAAAGCCAATTTTGAGTGAAAAACTAGTAATGTAAGTGGCAATCAAGAAGCTGTTAACAGACTCTTCACACAGTGATGAATTAAAAAATAAATTGTCAACTAACAAAACAAACATTCAAAACTCTGTGAATACTTCCAGATGAGTTTATTAAATAACCGCTCCCCAATTTTTCAAAGTTTTATTACCCCTCTTGATGCTGCAGTGACTTCCTGCTTACATACTTTAGGTGACTATTTTTCAAGTTTGCTGGCATTTCATTTACACACAGTTGACATTGATAATTTTATTGAGTTCCAACTCCATCTTGGAAGCTACTGGTTTTTACTAAAGCTAGAGTTTTTTGTTTGTTTTGTTTGTTTGTTTGTTTGTATTTTATTTTATTTTTTATTTTACTGCCAGTTCCTGCTAATGTAGTAACAAGAAGGGGAGAAACTTACTAATAAAGTGGTGGCAGCAGTAAATTGTGAAATTTTGCCGTCAATGCCTGCAACAGGTTTAAAAAAGGAAATGTGTGTGTCATGTGAAAGGAAGTTGAGGACACATTATCTCAGATGTGTTTTCGTAAAATCCCTCTGCGTCTTATGTGCCATGTATTAAGCCTGTGAAATGCGCTAGAATCTGCCAGCATCAGTTGTGCAATTCAAGAAAGTTTAGACGACCTCAAATTGCATGATTACTTCCTAAAAAGTCAAAAACATCTGGAGAGTATTTCATTCCACGCTCAACTGTAACTGCTACTGACACATGCAGGATGACGGCTCTCTTCCAGGATTTTGATGTTGTTGTACGGTTGAGCTCAACGTCTTCGGTAAAATCACATGATAAGTGCTGTTATTTTGGGTGTCGCTTGTTCTCTTATTCTCTATTGTCTTTATTGTTTGTCATCGGCGTACCCAGACATCTTTAGGTGAAATATCATGTTTGGTTGATTTTAGCCAGCTGATAAGTGTGTGAAGCATGCAGTCATGCTTGTGACTGGTCCCTGGACTGGGTCTGGACTCTCCCTCAGGCCTCTCTCATGTTTCTTGCTTATTAGTTTTCAGTCCAGTCCCTAGCAACATGGAAACATTTACACTGATGTAGAAAAGCAGTCAATCAGCACAAGCCATTAATTAGGAGAATGTTTGTTGGATATTTCGCGGAGGAAATGGAGAATTGTTGATAGAGAATGGGAGTGAGGTGACAAAGATGCTTCGTGGGCCAGCTGCTGCTTCTCTCTCTGCCCAGGCTTTGTAAGCAGCCAGCTGCTGCTGTTGTCTGGCCTGCTTTTCTCCAGTCTGTCATACCATAAAGGTCGATACAGGAAAAAGATGTGGTTTTATCATGCTGCCTTATGTGGGTCTGTTTTCGGAACACTTTGTACATTTGAAACTTAAAGATGCGGTTACACCGAGTGTGGCGATGCTGACATTTGTTAAAGCCTTGCACAGCAAGATGAACTGCCGTCTCCGTCGACACTGATGCTGAACACGCAGTTGAGTTTTCATCTGGCTTTAGCAACAAAGTGCCGACGACTCCGTTGTATTTGCTGGAGGAAGCTTTGAATGGTCTCCGTCCAGTTGAGACAACGTTTATTCTTTAATCTCTTTAATCGTGTGCCAAAAACTTTCCGCTGTCAAGAAGTTTTCTCTCAAAAATTCGTATTAATATTTTTACAAATACATTATTACTGTTTAATAACTTATTACTGTTTGTCTTCTTCTCCATACTTTTGTCTTCATCATTCTGGTACAAGCTCATCTTGGTTTTATCTGTTCAAAGATTATTTTAGAGAACTGTGTCGGCTCTTTTAGATGTTTTCTGGCAAAGTCTAATCTGACCTTCCTGGTGTTGAGTGTAACCAGTGGTTTGCACCTTGTTGTAAACTGTCTGTATTTCCATTCATGAAGGCGTCTCTTTATTATAAAGTTTGACAATGATACATCTGCCTCCTCAAGAGAGTTCTTGGCTCGGTTAGATGCTGTGAAGTTGTTTTTCTTAACCTTGGAAATAATTCTGTCATCACGCACTTCAGTTGTCTTCTGTGGTCTTTCAGGTCTTTTGGTGTTGGTGAGCTGATCAGTGTACAATTTTTAACAATGCAACAGATTGTTTGGGTTTGTCAGCCTAATGATGACCTCCCGCACTTACACTAACAGTGAACAGCGATGAAATACAAATTCAATACTGTGAAGGGAACAGGTCTTACCTGGCCATAAAACTGCTTTGATTGTCCCATTAATTTTGAACCTCTGAAAATGCAGAACTGTATATAAAAATGGCAGATTTATATTTATTTATGTATTTTGTAAAACCCCTTGAATTAAGTTGAAATTTTGCACTTCAAACACATCTTGATTGTTTAATTTACAATTCTACAAAAACTGTCTCTCTAACTCTTGACTTGTAGAAGAGACGGTACACAAAAGTTTACATTTGTAAGCTGGAAATAGCAGACAGTGCATCTAACTTTGACTCTCTCTCTGTCTTTTCTTTACAGATTGCAGGCTTTATCAATGCAATCCATCCATTTTGCGGTGATAAAGAGAACCTGACAGCTTTCAGATTCTATGCCCTCAACCCCATCGTTGATCCTTGGGTCTTTATCATCTGCCGCAAGTCCGTGTTTCGCCACCTTTGCTCTCTGCTGAGCCTCCGGTTCAGTAAAGGAGCCGTAAAGACGACAGCACACTGCGCTCTGTCTTTACCCCTTGACAATGTCATACAGCGCAACCCACCAGACACGTCAGTTCCACCAACCAACATGTATTCCAATTTACCTCGATGACCCACAAAAACCCGTGGCAGTGCAAGGTGATGGGCTGGAGGCTGGAGCACATTTCTATATGGAAAAAACTTTTAAGGAAAACTCTGAAATGAAATGAACGTATGAATCCAAAATTCCTGCACCGAGTATTTGAAGGCACAAAGACAAGACTCTGTCACAATTTAAATCTACACGTGGCCGTTAAAATTTCTCCCTTAACTTTGGAAAAAGCGACTGCACTAAGTGTTAACTTTCAACTGACTGACGAAAGTTATTTCAACATTGCAAGTAGAGCTGTGCCATTAAAACAGCACTGTAACTCGGAACTAAGGAACACCTACAGTCATGTCAGGCCCAAGGATGACATACTGTAAAATCAGAATATATGCAGTTGAGGAAAGCTGTATGGAAATGCATGAATGTATAGTATTTTTTTTTTAAATCTTGATCATTCAACCCTTTCTTTAAGTCACAGTAAGTCTGTTAATGCATTATCTGTGTCTAAAGCATGGATGACATGAGATTCAGCTCACGCAACGTGCCTGCTTACACGGTTTATTTGGATGACATATGTGTGTAACAGATATACAAGATTGTTATTGAACTGTCCACTGCCCTTAATCCAGAATAGCCTTAACAAGTCTGCCACCATGCGATATCCCCATATGGAAATTAAATTAACTTACAGGAAATGTTTATATTTTGTATGTCTTGAAAGACTTGTGTGTCTCATACTATGACTTATGTATTAAAAATTTAAATCAAGTAAAATTTACTATGCATAAGAACTCAAGTCTCATATAATCAAGTCTCTTATGGAGGCAATGGGGCTGGGGGGGGGGGGGGTT